>LKEA01000063.1:0-34692 GCA_003795315.1 Cytospora schulzeri
AAGGACTTCTAGAAGCTATTACTATAGCTAGAGAAGGGTATATATAACTAGATTCTAGCCTAAGAAGCCTTATCCTAAGCCCTATCGAAAGCGACTATTTACGAGTTTACTTAGGAACTCCTATAGTTCTAAAGAAGCTACTATATCTACTTTAGCTACTACTAGGTTAACCGCTTTATTTCACGCTATAAACAGATCTAAATAAAGGTCGGTAACCCCCTTAAATAAGGCCGGGTTAAAGAATCTATAAAGGAGAAGATTAGAGGATATTTCGAGGTTATAGGTAAGGTTATTAAGGATAAGGGTATTAAGATTAGAAATATCGTTAATATAGACGAGAATAGGGTAGCTATAAGCGAGATTCGCTATTATAAGGTCCTTAGCTCTTCCGAATCGAAGAAGGCTAACCTTATTACTAGAGAATCAGACTCGTAGACCTCGATTATCGAGGCTATTATAGGTAATAGCCGTCGGCTTATACCTATACTCGTCTTCGAGGGAGGATCGCTCTAGAAGCAGTAGTTTATAAGGGCTGTTCCTAATTATAAATATATTTACTCGAAGAACAGCTAGTCTATAGGGGAAATCTATTATAAATAGTTTATAGAGATCTTCCTTCCCGAGACGAAGCTAGCTAGCCTATAGGAATAGCGCTTTCTCTTCTAGGATAGAGTTAGAACCTATCTACCTCCTTCGATTATAATATAGGCCTAGATAAATCGAGTCTATATAGTCTTCCTTCCTTCGAAGACTTCGTATTTAACTTAATCTTATAATAACGGTCCTTTCTCGCCTCTTAAGACCT
Organism: Cytospora schulzeri; assembly: GCA_003795315.1. Taxonomy (NCBI): domain Eukaryota; kingdom Fungi; phylum Ascomycota; class Sordariomycetes; order Diaporthales; family Cytosporaceae; genus Cytospora; species Cytospora schulzeri. The sequence goes on from LKEA01000063.1 coordinate 806, forward strand.
ACTATACCTAGGAAATAGCTAGGCTTAATTACTTCCCGATTTCCTCTATTACGAATAAGAGGAAGCCCTTAAGTACTACTATAAGGCGGCCGAGAAGGCCTTTATAAAGTATAATATCCGAAAAGGATTTCGGGTTACTAGTTTAGTTCTATAGAACCCGGCTAAGGTTATTAACTAGGCCTAAAGCGAGGATCGATCTGTTACTTTAAGTCTATAGATATTATCTATACCTAAGCCTAAAGAGCCTTCGGAGCCTTAGATTAGAACTTTAAAGAAGTCCTAAGACCTAAAGCAGCAGGTAAAACGGGTAGAAAAGAAGTTACGAGATAACTAGAAGGTCTTGATTAATAAAGCCGGTAAGGCTTTAGATAGCTAGACGGCCGAGATCGCTACGCTATAATAGGAGAATAAGCATTTAAAGGCTATAGTAGAGGAGTTAAGGCCTCGGAAGAGATAGAAGATCTATAAAGATAGTAACTAGGCCTTTACCGACGTTATATAGTCTTTTACAGAAAGAAGAGAAGTATTACGAAGGCTTTAACTTAAGGGCTAGGGCTATAAGCGAGATCCTCGATATAATAGCAATTAGACCTTACTATATCGTGAAGACGAACTCTAGGATTAATTTTATATATAGAACTAGTTAATACGATTAAAGGTAATTGAGATATTCTAGGTTTAAGGTCTAGCCTATATATGTGCAACTGTTCTATTTCTAGGGCTGTTCTATTTCCCGGGTGGGGACTCTATATAAATATACGTGAACAAGCCCCCGTTCCAAGCATGCGTGGGATAACGGGATCTCAGCCAGACAGGGAGCATATTATTTCTTTCAAAACAAAACACCCTATTGAATATTAGGGTAATATATTTCTCCTCAACTGGTTACTGATAATAGTATCGTATAATTTTATATATCAGATGGTAGTCTGACGAAAAGGCTTTCCCAAGTCCGACCGCAGTAGATTTAGGTAACTGTACGTTGCGATATAGTGGGACACCGTAGTAGAGAAATATACGGTGTTCCCGAGGTCGGGATTCAGATATCCATATGGCAGGGGGGTGTTGCTTCGTTCTAAAGGACAGTAGTTCCCTATACTGTGTATCTATGAACTGTCAGGCAGGCCCATAAATAACCACCTTGGAAGTTCTAGAGTAGTAAATAAAGTTCCGGAATCTGACATACCGGCATATTCAATCCTGGGCATGCCGATCATCTATTTGAGATCGTCCTAATCCACGTTTCTGGTATGTACATCCGTCTATGCAGATCTCCTGTCCGAGGTTGGGTGACTCGTGGAATCTTCGTCCCGGACCAGGGTGGAATGCTATTTCTTTGGCTTGTGATATGGCAATGATTAGTCATTGCACAACTGAGACATTTCTGGTGTTCTGAGAGCGTTGGTGATAAAGGAGTGGGAGGATGATTAACACCAAAGATATCATTCTACATACTTATATAACTTCTGCGAGGAGGTCGTAACGATGCGGTTCCTTGTGAAACGACATGCACATATCCGCAGTAGTACCAACACTGGAGCCAGAACACATGACCAAAAATGTTTCAGCTCTTTCCGCCGTAGTGGCTATGTTCCTTTGTCACCCACTAGGTTCATATCGATGACGCCTATCCGGATTGCAACAAGACTCGAACGCGCTCCTACAACGTGTATGTGAACATGGCACTAAGAACGATTACCCCGTACTAAGACGACTCAGTCTAGCACCTCCTATTTATCCCAGAACGAGCTCCAGATAATAGTGAAGTATCTCCTTAAGCAGCTCATGTATCAGGTATTCTCCATTCGGATAAATATCCCAGCATGTTTATGGATTCACATGACAGCTGGTCGGCAGTCCTCGGAGTATGGCAAGACCTCATCATCTTGCTTGGCCTACGTGGAGCAAACTGGGAATAGCAAACACACAGCCAGCAACGAATGTCTCGCACATACGTCAGTTTCTTTGACGGAAGTGTGACGGGCCTTTTGAGTCTATCCTATCAGAGAAGTGCTAATTTTACCAGAGAGTGTTAGCTTCGCTATTATTGTGTACCCCTGCCGGAAAGCCACACCTCAAACTGGTTCTCCGGGCCGGCTCTTCCAAAGTTTCCAAGAAAACGTTGATTGTGACACGCATGACAGACATGTTATGAGCAATATAGTGAGGTGCCTAAGACGTCTGAGCTTTCTCTGCCCAGTCCCTCTGTTCTTTCCATGCTCACAGACCCATATCCCCACTAGACAATCTGGCACTCGAGTACAAGAGAGAACTCACTGCGTTATTCTCCACAGAGTGTACGTGCACGGTCTATGGAGTCACAAAGGGCGCCAGTCTTTCCTCTCATGCCCCAGCCCATGGCGCTGGCAACGGAAACCTTGACGGGCCCACCCCGGGAGCCTCCTGCTCACTACATTGCCTCTGATAAAACGACAAAGACCTACCGACGCCATCCTGTCTTTAACAAGGAGGTCTTCTCCACGATCTACATGGCCCCCCTGTTGGCAATACACTGGGCAATCTATGGCGCGGCACCCTTCTACTTCTTACTTCACTATTCACCATTTCGGGCCAAAGGGGATGGAGGGGAGGAGGGTGTGTTGAACCAGTTCGTGAAATGGACGCTTTGTATTGTGACACAATACATCACAGCAGTAATAGTCATTTCGTGGAGTGGGAGGTATCAAGTGCGGAAGAACAGGGCCATATTTGCGCTGATGGTTGCTGGACTGTTTGTGTTCTCTTCTCTGAGGGCCTGGGTCGACGATGACATGGCCTTGTCAACAGGATGACGAGGGCTCTGGAAAGAACAGGAAGGCCATGGTATGATGGTATTGGCAAGTACAATATGGGCGCCAGTCATGTGGGCGATGGATATGCAACTCGGATGTGGTGAAGAGGTGCGGAGCCTGACGATACACACTGTTAGATCTGGGATCCTAATATTTACAAAACATCAAATACAACTGCCCGGAAGGCTTGTCTCAACTCGACACGAGAGATTCAACATCCATGCCAGCCGTCCTGTAAAAGCCGAGTGACGTTAACATGGGCTTGTCGTCGAACCGGTACAGATACACCGGATCTTCGCTCTCACTCGCAAAATGTTGATATGGGTACCACGACGGGACGCAGAATGTGTCGCCCTTCTCCCATGAGAACTTGTCGTTTCCGATGGTGGTATAACCCGATCCTTCTATCACATGATAGACCGACGACGCCGTCTCCTGAAACTTGGGCGACGATGTGCCTGCGGAAATTCGAGCAGCGGAACCACCAAGGATCTTGCTCACTGTCATCATGTCACTGTAAGTGACCATGCACTGCTTTGGATGACTCGTTCAGCTTACCTTCTGAGCCGTTGTCCTTCAGATATCGCAACTCGGCCCAGTCTTGTCCCTTCTCATCCAAGGCGGCTTTCATCCTCGACCAGGGGAACACCAAAGGAGAAGAGGATGTATCCACGTCTTCGGCCGGATACCGAGGCGAACTATACTGCTCCACGAAATGCACTGGAAAATGCTGAAAGTTTGGTAGGTCCAGCCCATCCAGCCAGATCATGGGGCCGGATCCATCCTTGCCGTGGTCATGCCAGTTCCAAGTCGGCGTGAGGATCACATCACCCCGTTGCATCCGAATCCGCCGGCCATGGACAGCCGTGAAGCCCCCTTCTCCCTCGATGATGAAGCGCATGGCAAAGGCGGTGTGCCTGTGGGCCTTGGCCGTCTCGTTGGGCATGACCAACTGCAGGCCGGCGTAGAGCGTGTCCGTCGTGAAGGGCGCATCGCGTGCGGGATTGACGAGCATCAACACCCTCCGCTCTGCCTGGTGCTCTGGGACTAGCTCGCCCGCCTCGAGGAGGCTTGGGCGGATGTCGGAGTATCTCCATAGATATGGCGTGCATTGGGGGTTGGGAAGTGGTGGGTTCAGCCGTGCCATCTGGAGCCAGAGAGGCTTTGTGTGGGCTTCCTCGGCTCGTTCCAATAGCGCCTTGGTCGCATCTTTGGTGTCGGTCTCGGATACTGTGGTTGTCGCCATTGTGGATGTAGAAGACGTCAACAGCCTGGTAATGGTGTAAGCAACTTACTCTGGAACACTAAAACGATATCAAGAATCGAAAAATGTGGGTGGACGGAGCATTATAACCAGCGACGCCGTGCATCTATACCCATGTGGGAGGATATGTTGGCAGTCCCCTCCATGGGAGGGCGGCGGCTCTTACACCGGACTTAGGGAAGATGCTCCGCCGTGAGCAAGTCGCGGGCAATGCAACGGCCGACGGCGACGGAGGGTGACTTGCATGGGAGAGTGCGGGGAGATGATCCTCAGGTGCCTGCGCCAGTCTTCAACAGCGCATTTCCTCCTTCCTAACTCATCTTTGACCCGGCATATTCACCCGTCAAATGTCTTAGATCCGCGTGAAAAGAGGGAGAGCAAAAAGAAAAAAAGGGTTACCTCAATGGCAGACTCCATCCGGGTCTCGATCCCGAGTGCTAGCGACGCAGGCGAGGAGACTATGGGCCCACTCGCGGACGATTCTGGCTCGGGAGATACACCGGCTCAGCACTCGAGGCCGCAGAAGCGTCGCAGGATTCCGGTCGCTTGTGGTGCTTGCAGGAGCAAGAAGTCTCGTGTAAGGCTGAGGATTGAAAATCATTTTGAGATTGACAAACCTATTATCTGTAACTGGAAGGTTGCTAATTATCTCTGCCGCAGTGTGATGGTTGTCGACCCAAATGTTCAAGTTGTCAGGCTCAAAATATTGAATGTGTTTACTTGTCACCGCCGATCTCTGCAACTACTCCGGTTCCAAGAGCGTAAGTCCCTGCACTATATGCAAATCCTTGAGCATAAAGGCTAGCTAACATGACATAATTACCAGGTTCTTGCAACTGGTGGAATCCCGTTTATCCCAGCTTGAGAGTGACGTCCGTTCCTTGAAAGATCAACAAAGCCAAGGCGGAAGTGTCAGAAGTGAGCCCATCATGGGGGACCGAAGAGAGAGCATTGCCAGCTATTTCCTTCCCATGAGTTTGCATGAGGAAGAATCCGAGGAAGGCTTCGTTGTGTCCCCGGACGCTACGGATGGAATTGGGTCTATCGAATTTACGAAGGAGGAAGATTCTGGCTACTATGGTATGAACGGCTTTTGCTTTCAGCATGTTCGACTCTTTCTGACTTAGAGAGCCCTTAGGACCATCTTCCAACATCGCATTTACACGCAACATTCGACGTGCGCTATATGCACTCCTATCCCGTCCCGCTTCTCGCCAACGAGGTTCGGGTTCGAAGCTCCACCGACTCGATATTCCGCACCGCCCATCACTTGATGTTTCTCGTCCTACAACACCCCAGGGGAGGAGACCGTCGAGGCACTTCATAGGAGAGACTGTGAGCTGTGACGCTGGCCTGGACTATCTCCGATTTCCTCCTGACGAAGAGATGGACGCTCTGGTCAGCCAGTTCTTTACCGACACGGGTGCCATATTTCCCTTCATTCACCGGGACACGTTTTTGGAAACATACAATCGCGTCAGGAGCATCAATCTCAGGCAATTCAGGCGGTCATGGCTAGGACTACTCAACGCGGTTCTCACAATGGCCACGGTCACTTCAGCCAGCTGGGATATGTCGGCAACAGATCGGGCCGCCAAAGCAGAAATCTTCTTTGCTCGTGCCAAAGCATTGTGCCTGGACCAAATGCTGAGTGGCGCGAGTTTGGAGACCGTGCAAGCCATGTTACTCATGAGCCAGTACTTGCAGGGCACGCATCGTTCTGTGATGACCTGGAATATCCATGGCCTGGCCGTCAAAGCCGCTCTCCAGCTTGGCCTTCATACAACTGCTTCTTTGAAGTCCCACTCTCCTTTGGAACGAGAGATTAGGACTCGAACTTGGTATGCGTGTATTATTTTGGACAGGTCAGTCGTTTCCCATCTCTTCCGTTTTCGCTTTCCGTCGCCCTACTGACCTAAGGAAGAACCCTAAGCATGACTTTTGGCCGCCCTTCGGCAATTCCAGAGTCATACGTGAGGACCTCATTACCACGACCTTTTCACGATACCGTCCCCCAGAACAAGTCAATTATGACTTCAAATGATACACTAAATACAGACCTCTTCGTGGCTACAATGCAAGTTCTGCAATCCTCCTAATTTCCCCTGAGCCTGTCATTGACTGACTGGCCGCCTGTCTCATAGAACTTTGTACAAAATAATGTGGACTGTCATCGACATCCTGTATGAAAGCAACATCGAATACCCTGAACATGGGATCCTGCCAGTTGCCTCAAAAGTACTTCAAATTGAACATCAGTTATTGGAATGGCAGGCGGCATTGCCTCCACTGTTGAGTTTGACGACTCCAGATGAAGTCAGAAACAGTGACGAATATTCACTGGGCAGGAGATTCCGGGTAATATTAACAGTACGCTATCACAACGTCCGAATCCTAGCTCATCGCCGGATGTTGGACCTGTATCTCGCCAGCATCGAACGAGGCCAGAATTATGACGCGGAAGACTCGATGCTCAGGCAGGTCGGAGAGCGGAGCAAGAACATTTGCATTCAGTCTGCGTCCGACTTGATCTCGATCGTCCATACTGTCACACATTCACCGGAACCCAAAAAAGGCCTCCTCGGAGCTTGGTGGTTTACATTATATTACAGTGAGTTACTGCCCGTCAAAACAGACTTCGCTAGCTGACGGTCGTCAATAGCTTTCAACGCCACTCTCACCATTGTGGCCATCATGCTGTGTAATCACACCAATAGTACAGGACAATCATCTACTTATGGGGACCATGGCGTACCGGACCAAGCAATTAGGGGAACACTCGAACAAGCTTTGGCATGCTTGCCACTAATAGACAAGGAGAACAAGATGGTCGACAAATGTGCCAAATTTACCAACACACTTCACCAGTGCCTTTTGCTCCTAGAACGCTCCGACGCGAATGATGGCCAGGGTAAACCGAACGGTGCCAGAAGTCTATCCCCTGCAGAAACCCCGAGGACAGCTCCGAATGGCATGTCGTATCCTTACGTTCCCATACCGATCGACGCCAGTCACTTTGATCTCGGCGCCATGGGGTGGGACACGGAGGGATTGTTATCTTCCATCAACAACACTGGTTTTGCAGATGGGTTCCAGGAGTCAGATTTGTTTTGCTAGGGCCAAGTAAACGCGTCCCAACACTGGGTTTGATTAATTAGAGCAACCATAATGAGAAATAGAACACAGCTGTCAGAGGTCTCCTCTTGAACTTCCCCTTCGTCACCCTTGATAAGCGATGAGGTCGTGAACAGCCTTGTCCCAAGCCTCCTTCATCACACGCTCGGCGTCATAACCATATGCCCAGACCTGAGTAGCTGGATCACTCCACTGATTAGGGCTACTCGCGAAATGCTTCCCATCAACTTCAGATGACATGGCAAAATCTCGCGCCGCCTGGAGAGGACCGTCCTTGAAGTGCCAGATCATCGAATTCACCAAGCTTGCTTCCTGCATCATGCTGGTTCTCTTGACCCTCTCATTTTCGAAGACCTTGAGGGCAAATTTGAGTTGCTTCGGCGATGTGATCTGGTTGAGTACCACGGCAAGAGCGGCTCCGTCTTCGACAGCCATTGCGGCACCCTGGGACATGTATGGAAGCATAGCATGAGCAGAGTCCCCGAGGATAACGAGTTTCGATGACGGGGCAACCCATTTGTCCAGTGCAGCACCACTCATGAGTGGTGTCTTCATTACCTTATCTATCAGATCAATTATGGCTGTCAAACTGTTGAAGTATAAGCCAGTGACCTTTATGAGCCATGGACGGACAGGAATGCCATGACTTACTAGGGATCCCAACCCCCAAACTCCTTCCTCATATTTGCCAGGATCCCAGCTTCCGAGCTCGGCAATGAGGGATTACCCCTGTCGGGGTGGGATAGTACCATGTTGAAGGACTGCCCGCCTGCAATGCAATAGGTCATGACATGCCGTTCGTCGCCAATCCTGCACAAAGTCAGCTATAATTGCACAGAGCGGACAGGTGCGTAAATGCCGATAAGTTGTGCGTCGCATGAGAGACATACCAGAGATTCAGATTCGGCTGCTTCAAGACCCAAGAGGTCTCATGAGACTTCCTCATCTTTTCTACATCTACTGTGGCACGGTACACAGAGTATCCAGTATATTTCGGAACTCCTCGACCGCTTGGCGACACAAGACTTCGTGCCAGTGACTTGACGCCTATATTCTGGGGTGAACCTGTGTCTCGGAAGTTCTTTTATTCACACTGGATCACCTACCATCTGCTGCAACGACGAGGTCCCCTTGGAACGTGTTGCCATCCGACAGTACCACCGATCCAGTATCGGTATCATACGCGTCGACCTTGCTGTTCAGCCTCATCTTGACGCCCAAATCAACAGCTTGCTCGTACAATGCTGCATGTAGATGGGCCCGGTGCACCACGTAGTACGGTGCACCATATTGTGCGCCGAAATCAGACGAGAGGTCCGTGACGCCGATGATCGCACCGTTCTGCCAACGGCGGAAGTTTATGTTAGCTGGTTGAACAGCGCGTTTGACCAGACGGTTCATCACACCCCATCGCTCCAGAAGCTTCCCGGAGTTTGGTGGCACTTGAATACCTGCCCCGACCTGTGAGTGTGTATGGCTGGTCAACACATCTGTACCAAAGTATCCGGTCTTTTCCCGTGTGGTTTTGTCTCTTACCTCCATCAACTCAGGAGCCTGTTCGAAGACGGTGACTTGATGGCCCCTTCTTCTCAAAGCTACAGCAGTAGCCAGGCCGCCCAGGCCAGCACCGACAACGAGTATGCACAACTTTGCTCTTGCCTGTGTTGGAGTTTCATCGTATGTGGCTCCCGGATAATTCACGTTCTGTAAGAACCGTAGACAATTGGAAGGGTACGAAGTCGTCGTGAACTTCGGAACTTCCCATTCCTCGTAACCTCCATCAGAAGAGCCACTATTTCCATTGGTCAAGGCCACTGTGTTGTCTCTCGCCTCATTCGATGACAGTGATGCCATTGATAGTGATGTTGCCATCGGCATGTTGGTTATACCTCTCACGAGGCTTTGACTAGTCGTATAACGTCGCAATTCTGGAGCCGGAATACGCAATTACCGTGTCATTTGAAATACCGAGAAAGATGGATGGGTCCATCCCAAGCGTAACGCAAACATATAAGCGCACATGGTCTCTTTTAGTCCCATGCGGCTGGTATAGCATCTCGATTCTCCGTCACTGGCCGCGTATTCACCAGTAACGGTTTGCTCCTTAACTCCCCGGTATGATTGAGAGCCGTTACACAAGATTCAATGGTTCCCCACGCTGGATCTTCATCCCCTCGGGCAGATGGGGCTTTTGGTAGTATGAATGTCCCCGACCTTGCGGCCACGCCGTTACTCGTTGCAATAGCAAGTCAAACCATCTCAATATACGTAGCGTAGCGTTGAATAGGAATCTTCTCTCATAATATGGCGGGACAGAGTACATCTATGTATACCACATATTCCTGCCAGTCTAGCGCGGAGTGAACCTACAAGTACGATGTCACCAAGTACAGCAGACACTTTGCGCATCTCAAGCTTCTGGCCTCCAATTGAATGGAGTGGCTACGAGAGTTTGTTCACTCAATGAATATTCGCATTTTCCGTGAACTAAGCTAAGCATATTCCACCCCGTTTCGGAGGGTTCCAATCTTGGTGATGTTCACCTCAACCTGGTCTCCCGGCTTAAGCCATTGCGGCGGGCTCAATCCCATGCCAACACCTGCGAAGTCACTTTGGTCAGTACAAATAAGCTACTCGAAGACTGTCAAATCTGGATTCATACCACCTGGGGTCCCCGTCATGATGACAGAGCCCTTCTGTAGAGTCGTTCCACTGGACAGGTACGACACAACATATGCGCAGTCGAACAGTAGATCACTGACGGATTCTTTCTGCCTCACTTCGCCGTTCACGATCATCGACAGATCCAAGGCACTCGGGTCCCCGATAAGGTCGGCTCTGACGAGACAAGGACCGAGGGGGGCAAAGGTGTCGAATCCCTTTGAGAAGCCCCACTGCGGCACAACACCTGCAAAGGCAGGGTCTCGCTGCAGCTTCCGGGATGATATATCGTTGCCGGCAGTGTACGCCGCAACATACGACAGCGCGTCCTCTTTGGGTACGTCCTTGGCGTCTTTCCCGATGACGATGCAGAGTTCCCCTTCGTAGTCTGCCTGCTCATCCTGGGCGACCTTGGGGACGATCACGTTGGCTCCGTGGTCATGGACGCACGTGTTGGGCTTGAAGAAGATGAATGGGAAGGGCGGGGGCTTCCTGCCAGCTTCGCGGATGTGCTTGGCGTAGTTGAGTCCGACACACCTGAGGATAGGGACATCGGCTTGGGCCAAGGGACCGAGGAGTTCCTTAACGGTGACGACCTCGTCGGACACTACTGTTTTTCCGGTTGTGTCGTATATGTCATCCCCCTTGACGACTTTGGCCTGGAGCTTGGTGTCCTCGGTCGTTGTGCCCAGGTCAAAATCCGGGCTGGGCAGGATAGGCTCACCGTACAGAGTGCGGCCATCCTCGGCGACAAAGCGGATCAGACGTTCCCACGCGACAGCCATGTTCGAGTTTCGTATCTCTGGTGTGGGGGTTCGAGACGGAACAATAGATTGCCAAGTTCGAGACCGATATGACAGCGTGATGTATATTTTTACTTGCTTGATTTTGTCTTGGGGTCGAAGCCATAGGATACTTGGTCCCGGAGATAGGGAAGTGCAACCGTTCGGTACTAGATGTCGTTGGGGTATGTGTATCCTAGGGTATCCAAGTGAGGAGCAGTCGGTCATCGGAGACTGATGTGTTCATAGAGTGGCATGAATTACATGGCAAAGTTCACACTGAACGTCACTGCGTAGCATTCAAGCAGCGCCAAGTGGCATGGTAACATGGTAGCATGACTTGAACGGGATTTAAATTACGCAGGCAGTGTTCGTCATGGAATTTGGGTGAAAATTCCTGGCTCTTATGGAGTTGGAGTTGACGCACCCCAATCTGTGAAAACCTTGTGTAAGTCGATAGGACCTCAAGCCTAAACAGCCCTCCTTTATATGCACCACACAACCACAATTCTTTCACATACGACCATACCCAGTGGAAAATTCGGGATCCCGTCCGCTCTCCCATAGACAAGCCGCTGAGGGCTGGATTAGTAGTTGGGTCGGTGACGACCAGCGAATACCCGGTGTTGTATGTTATTTTTGGTTCATCTTTTTGTGGCTTTTTTGCTCCACACTCTAACAGATGGATCCACCATCGTCTCGGTAAAGCCCCCAGGAGGCATCCCAACCATGACCAACCCGATCGACTACCTATGAGATCAAGAGCATGGGAAATGACGAGGACGGTGTTGCTTATTTCTTGTCTTGGAGGTGAATAGATCATTTCACTATCTGAATGGGTGATGTGACGTACATTGCCTTTTAAAGAGCACCACAGGGCTGATTATGCTTCGACTATGAACCCTCATTTGTCCAGAGTTCATTTCTAATTATATTAGGGCGCTCTATATCATCTAAAACTGCATTAAGCCGTTTTCTAAATATTCCTATCCTTCATTGTCTCCTTATTCCCTGTTCTGCTTCCTCCATCCATCCTCGCCTCCAGCCTTCATCGTCTGGATCCGGTGTAAGCGGCGATGGTTCATCTCCCGACAAGGGCCACTCCATGCTTCGCCGTTCCTGACGGGATGGTTCATCACCCCTCTGCGACCGATTGTGAGTTTCTTGTATGTACAGAGAGTCCAGAGACAGCGATGTCGACCCGGAATGCCGCCGCCGTTCTACGGGAGACTGTTCTAGAGGAGAAACAGAGATGGCTCCCAGTCTCGTCCCGCCCTCAGCCTGCTGCTCGAGATCATCATGATCAGGAGCAGGAGTCACAACGTGATCATGGCCAGGTTCCTCGACAATCTCACCCTCGTGCTCGGAGACAGCCCCCAAATGCGAGCGCCCTGTCAACTCCACAAGCGTGTCTTCATCGTCAAATACACCCTCGAGTGTCCGACATGTCTCGAGGACGCTATCTTCCAATAATTTCACTCGGCCGCGAAAACCTGCAAGATTTCTTTGGCTGCCATCTCCGCTCCCCTGCAGAGTACCACTGCCGCCCACCCCAGCAGGATAAGGGCGGTAGTTATTGCTGCGCCGCCAACGCACGGCTGCGGCGCGTTGAGCCGCGCTTGACTGCTGTTCTCGATGGACGAAGAGCGACCGGAAGGAGACGAGGCAGGCTACTATGAATGCTATATGTACCAACAACGTTTAGTCTTATTTTCTGGAGCAGCAAGAGTATCCCAAGCAAGGTATTAATTTTGTGCCAGAATGCTTACCTGTGCAGAGCTCCACATGGAACCAGAACCAGACCCAAGGGATGTTGAAAGTCTTACCCCCTTTCTCCGTCTGCTCAAAGACCTCACTCAACAAGGCACCACGAAGGACTGTCGCTACGATAGTGAAGCCCACTAGTGAGAAAATCGCAGCAAGTGCGATCTTCTTCCGAAGGCTGATGCGTACACCCCAGAGAATCCAAACCGGAAAACCGATGACTCTGGAAATCAGCACTAGGAACTCATTGTTTCTCAGGATATACATATCCAGGTGTAAAGGTTTCAGAATACTCACTCAACGCGTCGGTGAAGATATCCAGAGCAACCGATGCTCGAAAGTACGTGAAGAATTTGTTCTCGTACTCCACGGTCTCGCAAGTCGTGAAGGTAAAGAGAATTCCACCAAATAGGCACTGGAAAGTCGGCACGCCCATCGTGACAGAAGCGATACCACACACGATCACAATCCCAAAGACGACCCACCAGACGATCCGGAAGATACGCGCCGCTCGGTTCCCAAGTCGGTAAAAGAAGAGCAAGAAATTGATCTTGATGAAATAGAAGCCGACAATAAACATTATAATGGCTGAACCGCAGGATTTGAGCATCCCTTCGGTGTTGGTGATGAAGTGGGGTCCTATGGTAGCGGTACCGTTCACATAGGCCATCAAATGGTAGATTATTCCCGCGTAGTACTGGCTTAGACCTTCAATGCCGACGAGCAGCAATATGGCGGCTAACATGAGAAGGTCCTCAGCGAGGAAGCGTCGAAAGCAAACCCATCGGATGTAGAGACGTGTGACGAAGGCGATAAGGCAGAGAGCAAATAAGAACCAATTGATACCCTTCGGTTTTGAGCTCGGTGTCAGTTACCCAAGTGGGTTGAGTGAAAGCCCCAGGGTGATGATGAGAGGGATCTTTCGAGGGTTAGCTTACCAGAAAAGCGCTCTGCGACAACTGCGAGCTCGTCGCTGTGCCGGATGAAGCCATGTTCTGTGTCACTTGGACTTCGGAGTGATACCTTGGACCCTATCTCATGATGGGACGGACAGGTGGGTGCGATAATCCAAAGCTGGCACTCCTACAGGCCACGTCCAGTTGGCAGGAAAGTGAGGTTGCAAGACATGACCAAGACATTCTGCAGAAGCGGAAGCACCAGCTGGCACATCCACCTGTATTGTATGACCATGCAAGCCACATTAGGACGTATGTATGGTGTTGCGTCGATTGTGGGGTCAACCAGAAGGTCGGTACATGCCTGTAAGCACTACTGCCAGACCAAGACAGGAATACATTGTTCGCTCACGTGGTGCTCACTTGATCTGGCCTCTCGCCCGCTCTAGCTATGCTGTGATACCCACACTGCATCTTAGATGCAGCTCCCATGTGGCAATGTCCACCAGTGAGAAGCGGTCTGCGTGCTGGAAGGATGGCCAAGCCCCGAAGGATCCCGGCTGACTCCGTGTATCAGCTGGGGTTGGTGTGATTCATCATGTAAGATTGCAGCCCGATATATCATTAGAGCACCTGCTGGTTGATGGGGATTACTCAGTGAAGAGTGATAAGTGAAATACCCTGCTATGGTCATATTCCCCGGGCGTTACGGCTAAATATTATGTGTTTTCAAAATAAGCACACCATGTGCCGGATATGCATGTCCTGAGAGCCATCTCCCGTTTAGGTAAAATCTCACACAAAGTGTACCCATAGGAGTACGAGAATGGGTATGCCTGTCCGCATAAACAATTGAACTGGGAGAGGAATAAGCTTCCATGAGTTACCATATGGGCGGCTTGTAGCTTGCTTGGATTGAGTGGTATTTCACCAAAGGGACTAATAGACTCCAGGTGAATCGAGGATGGTTTAATAATGCATGCTACCAGCTTGGGTGACTTGAAAAGTATCCAAGGATGGGCTAGCTGTCCTTGGTGTATTATGTAGTGCTGGACTTACGTGTGCAAATACCATACTAGGTAGGTAGCATTTGGGATGTTACAGCGAGTCGCAACCAATGCCTGTTTTGTCAAATACCCTCTATCCCCTGGACTCGCGATCTGCGTGATGAATTATGATGAACGCGTTTCCTTTGCAGGTTGAAAATCGAAATAGTCAACGCTGAGGAGTAATACTTTCCAAGGTCTGGAGTATGACCGGGGGTTGAATCAATCTTTAGCCGAAGAATAAACTTGCTCAGCTTCGGGAAATTTTACCTAGGTAACACCACCCTTCAATGAGAATTACAGAGTGATACAAGAGACATCTTCGTCACAACAACAGGCACATATAGGCAATACAAAAAGGTTTTTCTCAGAGGGACACCCCCAAATCGGTATTCGGGCCAACACTGCAGCATCCTCGCCAGTACGAAGCCCATCGGCCATAGCAAATCTTCAAAGCTCCGACAAGGCCTCTGTACGATATCGTACATTTTAGTAATTACTAGTAATCGATGTAATCAATAATACGAGGCCTACAGGGTCACCTGACTGGCCCCGGGCCTCAGGGCGATCTACCTAATATCTATATAGGGGCCTTCATCAGACCTCCCTCAGGCTCACCACTACACATATCAACTCTAACAACTAAGAAATCACACCTATCTACCTATTGTCTCTATTATCTATTGTCTCTGTTATCTATTGTTTCTATTATTCCCAATCACCCTCGAAACTCCATCTCCATTCTGTTCGTGACCTTCGTACAGCCTCAGAAGTATTGTCGGGCGCTGATCGACTAAGGGGACATAACGGAAGGACAAAACATAATAGCTGTGTCACTACACAGATGGCCAGTCTTGGACAGACTCATCCGGATCACGGGATACCCCTCGTACTACGAAGACAGGCCTTTTCAGAAGGCAGAAAGGTCCCAGATGAGAAACCTTTCATATGTTGGGCGTGTGGCTTGAGGTGTCAAGCGAGGAGCCACCAAGGCAGGAGATAAGACAGGGGCCCAGTCTGACCAGAAGAATATGTAGGCGGAAGGCTAACTGTGCATTAAGTACAACCGGCCTCAGGGTACTGTACCATAAAAACTGAATCTCCAGTCGGAACAGGCGGCAGATTGAAAAGGGGACCAAGCATTCTATGCTTCGGAGAACACCGAAGGCAACAGGCCAGCGAGCTCGTAGATTGATAATTCCAGGGAGGCTTTGGTATCCGAGTGAATGAACTTGAGAACGAGCGACCAACGGTCATATGATGCCTAGGTGGAGATGGGTGAGTGGTTCACATACATGAGATGGTAAGTTGTCTGCGAAAGGCCCCATCCCGGGTGCGAAAGAGAAGTTATAGTGTTCTTATGTGGTTGAAATCCTAAGGATGCTTCTTGGGAGAAGACTACTAAATACGTACCAAAAAACCTGTCAGCACCTGCATTACTGTCTGTCAGACACCTCAGCACTAACAACAGAAGAGGAAGGAGAAGGTGCATGATGCACGGCTTGAACAAGAAAGTCTGTCGAAAGTTCTGAACTAATCAGGAACTCTTGCGTCCTGCCCTGTGTAAGTGCTGTGAGTAAGGTTGCATAGGGTATCGTAGGATTGGAAGGTCGGATTTGACATCGAGCTGCCATCCAGCGAGGTGAAATGCAGTAAACAGTAGACGAACCGTAGAAACAAAAACCAATCTGTATTTACCGCGGCAGAAAGACCCAGCATATGCACAACGTGGTAGTACAGAGACAATGGAAGCTAACCGAGGAGCAAAACGGCAAGCGTCGGAAAGGAAGACCATCTGCTGACTATAATACAATTCTGTATCGAGATGGCGTATTACAGCGATCAAGCGGACTTGTGACGCGTGTAATTGTTTTCTCACCCTCAAGTCTTGTGGTATTGCGGCGGCACCGGAACCTCGGTGGTCACGACCACGGGATGTTTTCGACATCAATCTATAATTCATGTATTATTAATCACCCAACCAACTTCCCGACGGTAAATCCTACCTACACGGTATAACAAACACCACTATTGGCAAATATGCAGTCACATTGCTATCGTCACCTTGTTATCGATCGTGGTCGTCACCCACATGCATGTTACCTTCGCGGGAATCACGACATTCTCCAGGACAGCCCAACGTCTTCATCCTCACCCAGCAGTTCGGGATTCAAGCACATGCACACAGAGCCCTAAATTCCTTGATTCAAGATATAGTCGACAACACCGATACCCTAGAAAAAAGCCCTGCCCGCTGTGCAGCGCCCGCAGACCACAAAGGTTCTGCCAGACTTGCGCGGAGGCTGCACGACGACCTTCCCGATGAGGAAATCTCGGGAATCACATCAGCCAACGCCAAGTTCTGTTCCGCCCACCCTCCATCGTCGGACACTGCGCGACCACGTCGTCCCGTCGGCTTACACTGATTGCGACTCACCCCGCTTCTTCCATGGCCCGAGCTGCGGAATCAGGGAAAGGATGGGGGAGGGAAGGTAGATGAATAGCAAAGCGACTGGATGAGGCGGGTCTCCCATATCAAGGCTCGCATCGCCCACCCATCGCCGGTGATCAACGGAGACTGGTATCGGTAGGCCCAACCGACGTCTCCCATATCCCAAAAGAACCTCAGAGTCAGTTTTCTCTGCTTTGAAGGGAGGTCTTTCAGGTCGATGTGTTGCCCATAATGTTCGGCAACGGGTTTCTCAGTGAGTACCACTCTCAGACCCGGATGACATGATGATACCTCCTGATATATATGACATGATCACTGACCTCTAGACAATAGGACTGGGAGGCGCTCCCGCATTTCCCACCTTCATAGGTCGTCTCCGGTCGTGGTTCAGACAGAGCTTCGCCTTGGACTTTCAAGTCTCCGAGATCCTCGGCCCTGTACCGGTCACCGTGGCACCCAAGGCGGCACCTCTCATCAGCACTCCTCCCGTCTTCACCAGGACACCCTGCCGCGGGGGACCAAGGAACCTGGCCAAGGCAAAGGCATCAGGGTCTGAAGCGATCGAGATGGGGCCGATCATCGCCCTGCGCCGACTTCGCCGGAGGCAAGGATGGTATGACACCAGGAGGAGGTCTCAGACGTCTCAGGGCAAGGAAGAGAGGACTGGTCTACTTGCTGCGGAAGCATGAGACATACAAAGCGCCGTGCCAGTCGTTGTATGGAGCATGGAAGAAAAAGAAGGCAGTAAAGAACGGGGTTGCACCTCCTCATGGCGTTCAACAGCCGGGGCTGGGTCGACGACAGGAAATGGGACAACACGGCTCTGACCTCACTCGGAGACTATTTCCTTTGTCTGTGTTAAGGAGTATGGCGTTCGCTCAAATTCATGGATAGGTCCGGGTTTTGATTCATCAGCCTAAGGCGAAACAGGCCACCATTTCTTCATTAACCTGGCATGGTTCAAGACGGAGATTACTACGATTCATGATTTGATGTTGGAAGAGGGACGAAGGCTTTCGTTGATTTGCATTATATCCAAGAGGGTGTTTGACACCGGCATCAACTATGGTAATAGGGTGGTGCATGGGAAATAAACAAATACAGCAACACAGCAAATATGGTCAAGCTGCACACTCTCCTAGTCCTCAAGTCGGGCATGTAGTGCTTGGGTAATTGCAGCTCTCCTCCCCACCGGTGACATCAACATCTTCGAAGGTAAAGTCCGAGCAGCTTCCGTCACCACACAGGATATAGTAACTGTAAGCATCTGAGTCGACGGTACCAGTGACGTTGATGAAAGTGATGCCCGAAACAGTAACACCGTTACTTGGGTCGCCCTGCATCACCAGGAGTCAGCATTATTCCAAGTTTGAGTGATTTGACACTTCTCCATAGACGGAAATGCGAACTTACTGTTGGTCCACCGTTCAAGTAGTCTTGCTGGATATCAATGCCGTAGTCTGAGATCCCGCTCATGGTGATATCCTCGTACAGGACATCAGTGACTGTACCAGTCGTGCCATAGTTTGTCTTGATACGACAGCCATTCTCCGAGTCCACGATTTGAGAGTTGGAAAACGTCACACCGGCAACGGTGTTGTTGCTCTTCCCACCAATGGAGCCGATCGACAGGCCGTGTCCCCCGGAGCAGTACATTCCGGTAACCAGGATGTTGGATCCCGACGTGACAGCCACGCAGTCATCTTGGTTGATAACCTGGTTCATAGTCAGCATGACCCGCTTTTGTGCCTGTCTGACCGGGACATCCTCTCACTCACCTTGGTATTACTCAAAGTCACGGTGTCAGAACCGGATATGTCGAACCCATCAGAGTTGTGGGCCGCCGGATCATCGCCGCTCTTGTCATTCGGCGCGTCTCCGTCCGAGTTGTCAAGGGTCAGGCCGGTCATGGTGAGACCCTGGGACCCTGAGACGTAGAAGCAATGCGTCGGCCAGTTCTTGATGTTCAGGTTCTCAATCAGACCGTTGTAGACCTTCTTAACCACGAAGAAGTGGTCAGGCTTGTCGCCACCACCGTTGGAGCCTTCACCGTCCCAGTAGGCAGGGCCGTTGCCGTCAATCACGTGGCCTGCGGCTCCAGTGACGGCTATTGCACAATTTCAGTCAGTACGTTTTCCAACCAAATATGAGGGGCACCTGGGCAGGTGTGTCTCAGGAGTGTTGGGACATGCCCCAGGAGGCATGACTCTCTCGAGATGCAACCCTAGAAGAAAGGACATGAGCTTGAAAGCAAAAGTAACGTACTGATATCAGTTCCACTCAGGACGATGGGATCGAAGTCCGAGTCCACGGTGGTCCCGAACTCCGTCGTTCCAGCAAACGTCAGGGATGCTCCGGTCTGGAGAGCCAGGCTCAAGGTGCTTGACGCGGGAGCAGAGACACCAGAGAGTAGAATGTTGGTGCAGGACTTGACAGCGGACGAGACACCCGCGTAGGCGGTCACAGTGCAGTCGTAACTTCCGGTGATGGTGGCAGCCGGGGCAGTCGATGTGCTGAGGGTGGTCTTGGGAGTCGAGGTCGCAGTTGTCTGGATAACATCTCAGCGCTGTATCCCACATTGCTACACTCACTCATCCCTGTCAGGGGTCTGTCTGACTTACCTTAGCCGTGGTGGTGGAAGCCGCGGTGGTAGACGCCGCGGCACCTGTGACATAGCAGCTACACTGGGCCGAGAGCTTGCTAGTCTTGGAGGAACAAGCCGACCCGAACGGTGCCGCGAGGGCGGTGGTGGCAGAGACCTTGGCCGTGGTGAACGTGGCGCAGAAGGCTGATGCTGACGCCAAGTTGGCAGAGAAGGCCGCGGCACAGGCATCCGAATTTGGGTTTGTACACGCGAGGATCAAACCCGGCATGGCTGCCGCCACAAGAAGTGCGGAACGCATCATGAAGTAGTGTTGGATTACTCGCAATAAGTTGCTGGGAGGTCACAGACTTGGCTGTTAGATGGGCAGCAGGATCGTTACGGGGTTCATTGGCAGCTTGGCGATGAGGGCCAAGAGATGAACTTCCAGCCAAGAAACGACGAGATGGAGACTTTTATATAATTTCTCGTCAAAGCGGGATACTTCTGTTGGCAGGGTCTACGGCCCGGGGTGGCCTTTGAGGGTGTGTCAAATTCTATACCCCTTAAACATCACGAGGGTGCTCCAGCAAGCCACGAAAACGAACCAACATGTTACAACAAGAGCTGAAATCCATCATAGTGGTGGGTCTAGACACAGCCGAGAAAAAAGACAAAATAATGCTACGCCCATATTGGCTCGGAGCGAAGACCTGGGCTGTCTTGTTGGTACTTGTCTGTCAAACTTTGATGGCGACCTGACTGGACGTTGGTCGACTTTGCAAAGCATATTCAATTTGGGGTTTTCGTTGGCGATTGGCAGCAACGAATGTAGCCTTCCGGAGGTCCCATTTGGGGGTAGTAGACGGATATTCCCCTGATTTAACGCACCAATGGTCATCACTATATGTATGTGGCAGATCTAATGTTGTCCACCAATGGCGGTTACGAAGTATACTCAATATGCATATAGTTGTGAAACGTTGTCAGGTCCCCCAAGTACCGGGTATAAAGGTTTGTCTAAGCTGGCTTATAGCTCAAGAGCCCCGGCTATATTATACTAGATCTACTTGAATACTCGGGCGCTACCAACTATTGACAGGCATTTAGGACCGACCATTGCCTTGATGGGCCGCCACACCACAGTCTAAAGGTGTCATCCAGAGCTACTTGACTACCTATATGGATATACGCAACATGATTAAGCTTTCCTCAGTTCAAGATCGGCACGGAAACCGAGGAATCCATGCCCACATGTCGTAACCGACATACATATCAAGTAGATCGGCATCATGAGGTGGTCGCTAAGGAGGAGGGTGTGCTATCCTGGTGCTATGTGCCTAACACAGCCTGCAATGGTACTGTAGCAGTGCAATTTCTCCCAAGATCGCCCAATGAACTATTGACAGAAGCATTGGTGACACTTTGACAACTCCCTATGATCCAATAGTATTCGTAATGGATGATGCATCCCAGTCGGCCGCGTCTAGGCTCGTTTATTTGCCATGAACTGACATCTCTCCTCTTTTTATCAAGCGAACTGCGAATTGGGAACCTGAACAGGACGTCTACGAATATCATCTGACCATTAAGAGCCCATAACATCACGGTGTTGGAACTTTGTCACTGTTCCGTTCCAATGAATTACCACTCCATATGCTGGCAGCCATGCTTCCAAGGTTTTATTTGTCATTGTGATTACAAAATCTTTGTGATCGTCGCGATGTCCTCCACATCTTCGATAGCCCATAGTGCATCGCTTGCCGCCTTTGTTCCATCTCCCAGAACCTTCTGGCACTGGTCCAGGAACTTCTCCTGTAGCCGGTGCTCATCCAATGGCACCTCCATGCTTCCCACGGCGTGCTGGACATGCTTCTCCAACTTCTTGCCACCCTTCATCGTCACCACCACCAGGGTCTCGTCCGCGCCGAGGCCTTGGTCGATCTCGGCTGTTATCCGGTCCCTGACGCCAATCACCTTGGCATCCTGCACCACACTGTCGTCGTATTGGCTTGGGGTGGCCTTTCCGAATATCAAGCCGCAAGCGCCCCCGTGATACACGCTGAACTTGCCCTGGAGCCCGTCCTTCGGCTCCTTCTTCCCCGTCAACTCCAACACGAGCGGGTGCACCTTAGCGTGGACGCTCTCGATATCCTCCGCCCGTAGCCCCTCTTTCTCCATATCCTGATGTATCTGCGCGCAGGCATCGATCACAGGGTGTATCACAATGCCGCAGGGGAATGGCTTGAAACTGTTCCTCAGGATCTCCCACCTGCCCTTGCCCTCTGTAGCATTCACTACCGGTAATCCGACCTCACTCTCTCCACCAAAGCCCGTCCACTTCGCCAGGTCCCCCTGGATCTCCTTCGCCCCCTTGGTAACACCCACAACACTCGCCCATCCCCTCTTGCTCTCCAATGGCTGCTCGGAGCTGGTATATCCCTCCTTGGCGAGCAGGGCAGCCATAAGTCCAGCCTGTGCCGCCCTGCCAGGGTGGAAGCTCTTGGTGTGGCTGCCAAACATCTCCCGCAGGCCAACGACCTGCGTGGCAGCCACGCCGATGGCATGCACGATCTTCTCCCTCTCGAGCTTGAGCAGCTTGGACACGGCGACCGCCGCGCCGATGGACCCGGTGGTGGAGGTGATGTGCCAGCCGACGTCGTAGTGCTGCGGCCAGACGGCGAGCCCGAGCTTGCATTCCACCTCGATGCCGGCGACGAGCGCCACCAGGAAGTCCTTGCCGCTCACGGGCGTCGAGTCCCTGAGGGATTGGTGCTCGGCAACGGCGAGGAGGGCGCTTGCGACGGGTCCGGTGGGGTGGATGATGGTGTCGAGGTGTGTGTCATCGTAGTCGTGCACGTGGGAGGCGATACCGTTCAGGAGGGCTGCGTGTTGTGGGTCGGTGAGGACGGCGCCCTTGTGGCCTAGAAGAGAGGCGGTGGGGGCGCCAAAGAAGGGACTGAGGGCTTTGTACTGTGAATGTTAATCAGTATTTGCATGGTGAGATCATAGGCATCATGGCTCATGCCCAGATGATGAATGTTTTAGGGGCTCACAGCGATGTTGACAGCTTCATGGTCACTGCCTCCTACGGTGCAGCCAGCCCAGTTGTAGAAGCTCTGCACGGCGGCACGGGTGACATCTTTGGGCAGTTGAGAGTACTGCAGGTCATGGACCCAGGAAGCAATATGCTTCGTAGCCATTGTCAATTACTAAAACCCTCTGGATTGAGGTCTGGTCAAGTAATTCGGCTCAACGACAGACAAACGTTCCGTGGCGTAAGTGAGATCAATCTCTCTCACATGAAAGAGACAAAATTGACGGCGGATTTAACATGGAATCTCAGGACCTACTACTAGGGCCGACCTCGGAACACTGGGAACTGTGTGGGCCGCTATGACGATTGTCCACTTGTATCGACTTAGCTACTAATTAGTTACAATATGTTTCTCAACACTTCGTCTCTCGACAATTACATGATCTTGCAGACGAGTGAATGCCTTCTCGAGCCTGTAAGTCTACCCTGGTCAACTCAGGAAAGTTACATACCCGGGGCAGTTAATCTTGATAGTCAAGTGGTTACCTTTTTTTGGTATAGTGTGCTGTACGTTGGTGGCGGGGTGCAGCAAGATCCGGTGGAATTCCATCGAGTCAAGCTTTTGCCAAGCCGATGAAATCCGGGGAATGGCAACATTGGAAGCTGTAGATCCCGGCGTGGAAGGCCATTGAGTGATGTCGGGACACTTGGGTGTATTCCATGAAGAAAGCATACCATGAAGTAGTAAGAATGTTGGTTTGTACGACCAGCCCAGACTGATATTATAAATTAGTTGATAATGAAACAGCTTGCCAGTAGATTTGGTTTAGGAGGAATCACTCGGATCAAAACACATGTAGTTTCAGCCCGTTGCTTCTTTCACGCTACCACAACTCACTAAACCCCGTGTCATATAGATACTAATCAGCCGGAGGAATACTGGGCGTGAAGCCGGCCTCTAGGTAGGTGATCCTGTTCCATGAGAATGGACTTGGATCGGTACATCCAACCCCAGAAGGAGACTATGCATAGCATATAATCTATCTGGAGTACCTGCTGTGCAGCATGTCCATTCACGCATGAAGAAGTTTACCCAGAGTTTCACGCAGTATTATCCGTATACTTAGGCACAGAAACTCCACGTGGCTGTTACAGATTCGCCCTCCCGTTCTAGTATGCTTATTTCCCTACGCTTCAAGGGCTAATGATAGAGGGAACCCTGATTGAATTCGATTGATTGATTCCATGGTCAGCCAGTTCACTCATTTTCCGTTTAACTTAGTATTTCTTGCAATGTGTTAATCCCAGCTTTGAAGTGCTTTCATTGAGTGGGTTCAATAAGCTGGCTTGTATGCTCACCAATGGTACACAGTGGGGTGTGGGTCTCCTCTTCCGTAGTACAAGATTTCCTGTGCTCATCCTTAGTACAATCTTGGCCCACTGTATACTATACTAGGAAAGCAGATTAAGGAGATAGCAAAACAACATAAAAATGAAGAATTACAAGAAAAGTGTGAAATGAGTGCTTCCATATGCAATAACAACTAAAAAGAACGCAAATCGAGCACATAAAATGCAAAAAGGAGCTCTCCCACCGGGAATTGAACCCGGGTCCCAAGCGAGTTGCATACCTCCGAAGAGGGCATGACAAGCTTGTATACTGACCACTATACTATGGAAGACGTTGTAGAACTTGACTCGATTTTGGATCGAGCATAGTGTGGTACTGGGTTGTGAGAATGAACTTCCATAGGGCCTTATATAGGCTATTTCAACGTCTAACGTGTCTCCCGCAGCACATCTGCAGGTATCGCTAAATCGTTATAAGAATTATCTAAAGATAGAGGTAGCTAAACTTTAAAGATATTACTTTATTCCACTAAGGCTATGTATCTTTAGGATATTGCTTTAAGTAAATTTATTCCCTATCTATATCTATTGAAACAATCTGATTAATGGAAGTAAAGGGGTTGGCCTAGCCCTGGTTAGAGTGTTAATGGTGTTGATGAGGATAAGGAGAAAAGAGCACTAGTAGGTTTAACGTAGGAGAAATTCTCTTATAAGCACGTAATCAATTCCATCAGTTGCTCTTTCTAAACCCCTACACTATCTCCCACCTAGCCGAATGTCTTTTACTCCAGCTTGTCAAGAAGTTAATATGTAGTGTGACGGCAGGGCTATAGCACTCACTGCTAGAATAGCCGAATACCACTTTCATTATCAGTTGTTATTTGCTAGGAAGTACGGCTAGATTCGCTAGTAGTCAACTTCGTAACAGCAAGATGTTATATAAAGGTCTAAAACCTATTAATCTGGCTATATTCTACCACGGAGAGTTGGTCTGCTAATAATATGAAGATGATTCTAAGTGGAAGATACATTACTGATGGCAGGGTAACCCCTATGCCTTAAGGAGGCGACTAACTATTACAGATTCACTCCGCCGTTCTCATATCCTCAATTCTCAACTCCTCAAGGGCTTCTTGTAGAGATAATTCAGATTAGTAAGTAATTCGTATTCAGAAACTCGACTTCGGAGGCTGGTGTACTTGCCTTTCGTTTTCAAAGTGTTAGACCCGCCGACTCAGAAAGCGTCCGCTGCGACCTTCTTCCGTGCTCCGACGCCCCCTACCAACCCTGGGAAGCTTAGAGACGGTTATAGAGTTAAACGGTATTTAGAGAGATTAATAGATAGGGGAGGGAATATCATATAGATTCGAATATTACCGAGACGAATTAATCGACAACTATTGTACAGTTGAAATTCTGAGTGGACTCTTTCACTTCATATCTAGCACCTATAAACATATATCTCGACGTGTAAATTATTATCATCCTCTAAACCAATCTTCTGAGCACCTTAGCTATCAGCATCGTGACCTCGGGCCACCCGCCGCTGACTCTACGTTCCACTTCCCACAATCAAGCCCGGAGACTCAGCAAGTACAGACAAATTGGATGCCCCTGGATGGACAATGATCGGAGAAATCCCTACCGCCCTAAGGTATGCCAGCCTGGTCAACCACCAGGTATACGGCTATGATAACGTTCCCAGTAGCCATTCGCAGTCGGCAAGCTGAACCGATATTGCCCCACCTACATAAGAACGTGGGCCGACACGACACCTGTGGACTCTGCAGAAAGATCTTGGCACTGCGGAAAGATCGGCACCACGTGCTTAACACAGCCGTTGAGGCGTCACAAGACTGTCCTGTCAAGTGCCGACGAGCTCCATCGGGGACAAGATGTGACCACCACCACAGCTGGCTCTCCTTGCCGCTGCACCCAGCCTTCTTCTCAAGGTTATGCCGGCTGCTCGGGTCCAGATTGCCAAGTCATCATTGCGGCCGTAAACTAAACTCCGGTCTCTTACTGCGGTTGCAGGAAGGCTGCCTGAAGATCAACATAAGAAATTTTAAAAAGACCAGGCTCCGAGGATGCGCAAGCTGACGACGACGGCGGCGAAGGCTGCAAAGGACCAGAAGGGAACGTTACATGCACTATGACGGTGACAGATCTTGCATGTACATATTCTTCTCCACAGAGTCGATCTACAGCTGTGATTTTGAGTTGACTTGGGTTGCTGTTGAATGGCTGAGTATCCAGATGTCGAAGCATGGTTACCAGACAGACCCAGATTGATACCCTAATTAGTCAAACTTTCCCAGATACGGAGGACCCTCACACTCCTGCGGCCACCTGGTCAAGATAGGCGAGCCGATCATAGCCCCTACGCCCCTCCAGGGCTCCGCGTAAATGGTCCAATGGCTATGGGTCAAAGTTGTCTGAGCACGTTGTATCACGCGCCCGAACAAGGCAACGGACGGGACTCTCCCCACCTCACGGCACTTGCAGCGTGCGCATGCCACATTCCCACTATTCTGCTTTTGAAGCATGAGTGGCACGCGAGCCTTGGCGACTGTTGAACGGCCAACTGTCCGTGATCATCAAGGAATGGACGGAACCTGCGGCTATCGAGAAAACTTGAGGCATGGAAACCTTTTCGAAAATCTGCGCACGGCTTCTGGCGGAGTTGACAGGACAACAAGAAGACGAAAGACCCCGCCGGCTATCACGAAAGAACTTTTGGGCACCCACGCAGCACAAGGCTGTGATCGCGGACGTGGCAACAGCGGAGAACCGTTCCGAGCCATCCCGAGGCCCTGTGTACACCTCCAGATAATGATGCGTTCCACGTCACGACGACGGGATATCACATAGGTAGGTATGTACCTGTAGTTACCAGCTGCATTACGGCGCGTCCATACTTCAATATATATGTATATGTGCTGACGCTCTGGAGAATCTGGCCTAGTTCATCTCCTCATTACCATCTCAAAGTCCCTACTTCCACAATACTTTCCCGAGTCACACTCTGGCAGCAGGCTGTTATCCGTTCACTCAGGTTTCCAATTCAGATTCGATAACGAAATGGCCTATGTTGGTCCTGCCCATAGGCGCCAAGGCCTCTTCGGACTCTTTCAACGGTCGAGCATTGGATATCCTCTTCTCAGCTCCAATTATAAATACACGGTTCAGGATGTTTGTGTTGATGCTGTGCTCACCGAGACTTACAAGTCCCAGCACAATGTCGCGAGTGAGGTGTTGTACATTTTCGAGGTACCTCCTGAGGCTTCGGTCATAGGCTTCTCTGCCGATGTGGGAGATACTCATGTTGAAGCTATCGTCGAGGAGAAGAAAGCAGCCAACAAGATTTACAAGGAAGCCACAAGTGCAGGGGTCGAGGCATGGAAGCTTGACAAGGTCAACGAAGAAGGTAATACCTTTTCCCGTCTCTGTTTCCCCCTGTTACATGAGGCGATTGGTCCTCGACGAAGCGCTGATCATCGACCTCGCAGTGTTCCAGATTAGCCTGGGCAACATCTTACCTAGCTCCATTGTTAAGGTCAAGTAGGTGAAGCCGAGCAATATCGATTTCTCAGAGACCGCCAGCATCGCTAATCATCATGCGGTCTTTATCAGTGTTCATTATGCCTACGTAATCTCGAGCGACATCACGGAAGACTCGGTTCGTCTTACAATCCCATGCGGCTTAGCAGCCCGTCCTGGAGAAGCTCCCGCCAAAGAGACGACAATCCCCACGGCTCCTACCGGATCGAACGCTGTTACTATCACTGTAGGGATCCACGGCCCTGACAAAACCCGGATCGGGAGACTCTACTGCCTCTCGCATCATGCAACGATCACCTCCGGGTTTTGCGACAGTTCCTTCAAAAACATGACCCCAGTGGAGGAGATGGAGGCCGTCAACGACTCGAAGGGCTACGTTGAGTTTACCAGCGACCACTTCTTGAGCAGCCACTTTGTCCTTGTATGGACGGTCCCCCGGATAGACCTGGGCCGCTGCCTTGTCGAAAAGCTCGAGTCGCCGATTCAGGGCCAGCCCCAGACTCACGCCTTCGCCCTCACCTTGGTCTCTAACATAGACCTGGAGCCTGATGAACATGGTACGTGGAAACATCCGCAATTGTGCACTGATTATCTTGGAAGTACTGTTCGGTCTGATAGAAATAACCACAGAATACATCTTCCTTGTCGATAAAAGCGGAAGCATGGGAGGATCCCGAATCCAGACCGCAAATGATGTCGTCAAACATATGTTGGACAATCTTCCAACCTATCACAGATCAATGTTCAATATATACTCCTTCAGCACCACAGCAAAATCTCTCATCTCAGATCAGGGAAGCCTCCCCTACGACCCGGACAACGTCTCCTTGGCCAAGCGCAAGCTCTGTAAGCACGCTTCAGGGGGCACAGATATTGCTACGGCTCTGAAAACCGTCTTGAATCAACGCGACACTTCCCATCCTCGTTGTTCCATCATTGTCATTACCGATGGGCTCGACTGGAGCGTCAAGGCTGCCATGCGCACTGTCAGGGAAGCAACTGCAGACGCGGCGGCACAGTCTAAGCTATTACGAGTCTTTGTCATGGGCCTGGGCGATCACGTCTCGAGGGGCATGTGTGAGGCGCTGGCGCGGGTTGGGTCCGGGGCTACGGCCTATGTGAACGAGTCCCAGATCCAGGACCACGACCATCGGAGAGAAAAAGCAGAGACGCTCATCAATGCTATCAACTGTTCTCCAATCCGCGTTCGCTCAATCGACTGGGGCGTGACCCCCAAAATGGCGGGTAAAGCTGCCGCCAGCGGCCAAAACCACAGTAGTCGCCCCAGGCCAAAGAAGAGCCAACTCGGCCCAGCTGCCAAAGGCCAGAACCTCGCTCCGCCAAAGCCCATCCAGCAGGTTCCCCAGAATGGAACGATGTTCTGGGCCGTCCGGAGCACCTGGTATGCCATCATCGACGGAACCATAACCGGTTCGCAGGTGAGAGTCACGTATGACATCCCAGGCGAGCTTGGGAGCACCAGACAGATCGTGGTCGACCACGGGGAACAGCGGAAGGGAAGACTTATCCACAGCCTTGCCGCGCGAGCCCTCATCGGGACACTTGAGGATAGCATGACCAATAAGAAGACCAGTGACTACTGGAAGGAGGCTGAGATCATCAGACTCGGGAAGACCTACAACCTAGCGAGCACACAGACTTCATTCGTCGCCACCATGAACGGGGTCGGATTCCGCAGCGGCAAGTCCTACGGCGATACTCTCCCAAGCAGCGACAGCAACCTTTGGGGCGACCCTCACGACAACGGCCATACACCGCCCCCAGAATACGAGTTCATAAAGGCCCGGAATTCCAGCTTAGGGTCTTCCCGACACTCCGTCATGTCTGACGAGACGCTGGTGCCAGACCTCCCGTCCGGCGCCCCGCCTCTCGGAGATCTCGACATGCCCGAAAACATCCCGGTGTCGAGTTTCGCCGCTATCCCCAACAACCTCGATCCCGCCCCTGCACCCAGCGATAAAGGGGATGAGCTCTCACAGGTGCTCTCTGCACAAAACGGGGAGGGCGCGTTCGACGCGGACACCATCAAACGGGTCGTTTTCCGGAAGAGCAATGTTCCTCCCGTTCCTACGTCCATCTCTACCCTCGAGGGTGGCGACACCAACATCAAGGAACAGATCTGGTTTGCCATCTGTGTTATGGCTTACCTTCAGAAGAGGCACAGTCAAGACAATCGCAAATGGCTTATGGCCGGATACAACGCACATGTTTTCGTTATGGTTGTGCTTGGGATTCTTAGTCTGGACTCTGACAGGTCTGAAGAGGTATTCAATAGTTCTATGGAGAACGCCCAAAGCTATTTTGAGAGTATCTAGGTCCATAGATATCTTTAAAGGAGATTTACAGTTCGAAACCAGTACGAAAATTCGGCTGGGAATGAGCCAACCAACCTGACAGCATAATCATAAAGTAATTCCTGCGTTAAAAAGTGATATAACAATTAGTCCTGTAAGCGCTCACAATATTATCCCTCCTGCTAATCAAGCGATGTACCCCCGTCTGTTCTAGGTAAAGACTTCCAGTGTTATTTGCAGGATACCAATAATTCTGATGGCCCGTAGTCCGTCTCACTACCACCTTTATCAGGCCCCCTTCATTATGGCTCTGAACTTTAACCATGTGTAAAATGTGACGTCTTCATTGTCAAAAACCAGCCTCCCGAAATGAGAGCCTAAAATTAGTGCCTTTATCTCGTTGGACGCTGCTAACGTTGAATACATGCGCCACGTTTATCAGTTGCCTCACTTCTATGGGAGACAGTTGGTCATAATTAGCCTATGCCCAGGTCCTTCAACCAACGACCAATGATAACAGGTTGTACCCGAAGTCATCAAAGACCAGAGACAATTTGGTACCCGCTAATTAAGGTGCTTACTCGGCCAGGGGATTCGTAGCATGTGGCTTTTTTTCCTTATATCTTCCCTTTGTTCATAGATGTGATCTGGCTTTGAGGATCGACGACAAAAGGGTGGGCGAACATGAGGATTGAAATCCTTTTGCGATGAAGTAAAGGAGCAAAGAAAACCGAAGACAATGGATTTTCTTGTTTTTCAACTATTCAATTGTCCGACTGGTGAATGCCAAGAATAGTTGGGTACGGCCAGCAACAATGAGAATATACCGCTGGAATACCAACCCCTGGCCCACAGAATAAGGTCTTGATGGTTTCCTTCCGTAGCAGGCAGATTCACGGTCTACTTTTGAGCCCTACCGTATCACAGTCAATCATAGCTGGGTTCCAGTCACCGCAGTTTGATATCCAGCCAACGCTAATCAAAGCCAACAGGGCCCAAGCCACTGGCGCCACGTCCTTCACGTCCCTTCAGTATTCAGTTCATATTGCGTATCACTGCCCCAAAGTCCTTTTATAAACGAAATCCACGACTGCGGCACATGTTCAGGTATTTATCCCAAAGTCTACTCTCAACAGACGTCTTCTTCTCCCATCAATCAAACACAATGAAAACACTCTCGTCCTCCCAGAGGGGTACGAAATGCGCCATTTCGAAGACCAGTGGAACCCATGACCCTGTCCAACAGACTAGTCAAGCCCCAGAACGGGAGCAGGGAGCAGGGATTGCCAGCAAGCCAAGGCCACACACGGTGCCCAACATCGATCTTGAGGCAAACCAATCATCCCAGGAGGTGAAGGGTTCCTGGTTGACGAGGGCGGTGAAGAAAGTTCGCAATGTTGTTGGGGCTGGAGTTGGAAAAGTCTTCGATGGCCTTTTTGTTGTGGTGGAACTGTTCGCCTTCGTCTATATTGTTTACAAGGAAGGCTTGTGTTAGACTTTCGTGACGGTGTTGGCTGGGGTTTTTGTTTATGTACTGCATGGATGGTATGCTTGGTAAGTAACAACCTTGAAGCCTTGAAGAACGACGGATACTAACGGTACAAGGTTTGTTGACTTGAATATGGGATATTGGGCTGCGCGCAAGCACTGGAGTTACAGGAAAGAAAATTGGAGTGTCCAGGACCGGCACTGTCCAAGACTTACATGGTCGCCAAGGCGTATATGGAGCAAGGAGCATCCATGAATTGATTCAGCATAAGACGAAGTTTTGCGCCGCACACAAGGGAATATTTGCATTTATGGGAGGGACACAATGTTACTCAACAACCAATAAACAATGCGATGATTGTTGATACCGTTGGATTTGCGGGATTGAAAACAAATACGTCGCTTCATCGCCTCTATCAAATGATGCAAAGGGACGGCGGTTAGTCAACAATAAAAAAAGAAACACTGCAACGTAACGTACAGTGGAATAATCATGCCATAATTGTGTATGAAGATATTACAGACATACTGCTGTATCGTAGATTCAGAGGCGAATTGGATTAAGCAAGCATTTTGGTGGTTTATCTCATTGCTGTACCTGAGGTGTTAAGAGCTGGGTA
Organism: Cytospora schulzeri; assembly: GCA_003795315.1. Lineage (NCBI taxonomy): Eukaryota > Fungi > Ascomycota > Sordariomycetes > Diaporthales > Cytosporaceae > Cytospora > Cytospora schulzeri. Next base: position 32,550 of record LKEA01000063.1, read on the forward strand.
CTGGTTTCAGCTGCAAGACACACAAAAATTGTGTGAGGATATAATGCCAGGCCACGACCTGAATATAAATCTGATATCGTTATCTCCGCATCGGTTGGATAGTTATGAGAGCCTTGCCGTATGGTATTATTTTATTATGCCCCGCTGAAGGGTATGGAAGTATGTATAATTATTGAACGAACCCCGGCCTGGAAGGAGGGTTGGTCAAGTTCTTCCAACACCAACCTGGTGCAAGTGGTGAGTTGCGTAGAAGCAGTCTTAATCTATTAAGGCCACCCAGTGTTCTTGATGATGTTAAACTGAAATTAAGCTTGCCATTATGCGGCAGGGGTATCACAGTTCAGTTTCTCCACATCATCTCTGATTACCGCAAACTCAGACCTCAAAGTCGCCCCTTTCGTACGCCTCATGCTCCCTCTGCATCTCCATCCCGGTCCAGACATAGGTTACCACCGCCCATATGGCAATGTAACTGAACAGGACACCAAGCGACAGCCCGAAAGCGTCGTGGAACTCCAAGGTCCAGATAACGGCCGACACGGAGCCAATATAGACGCAGACTCCGAGCGCCCACCATAAGGTCAGGTTATATAGGAACCTCCTAAACATCGGGTTCGACTCGTACCGATCATTATACCGCAGCCGAAACTCGCGATCCTGCAGCCCATCCACCGCCAAGAAGTCCTCGGCCGCGTAGTAGATGAACGGCCGCATGGGCGCCCACCGCGGCATGGAGCTCAAGCGGACGGGGACGGGGAACGGGGGCAGGACCGAGATGACCATGAGCAGGCCCAGGAAGCCCATGATGAAGCTCGGGCCGTAGAGGTACAGCTTGGGCATGACCAGCGAGCTGCCGACCAGGAAGGGCACCAGCGCGACGATCATGGCCACGGCGTACACCCACGACGTGGCGTCGAGCTCCCACTTGTTGGTGCTCAGCAGCGGCGCGCAGTCCTCGTGGTGGACGTACAGCCTGTGCACGCGCCCGAGCAGGATCCACAGCTCGCCGATGCCGAAGGACGCGATGGCGCTGCCGAGGACGTCCTTGTCGAACTCGGGCGCGTCGATGGGACATGTTGAGAGTGGGAGTCCCGGGTAGAACTCGGCGCAGTCACGCTCGTAGGTGGCTCGGTGGTTGTGGTACCAGACGTAGTATATGATGCAGGGGACGATGATGTCGAATATCAGGACCATCGGTCCGCCGAGGGTAATTCCAAGGTGATCCCATGGGCTGGGGTTTTTTGGGGCTAGTGGTGTCTCTTTCCGGTTGATATGAGGCAAACCTAGCCTGTCCCTCTCAAGGTTGATCTTGTGGTCGGGGTCGTTGGTGTCTTCTTTTCCTTGACTTGACGGTGTTGACGGTGGTTGAGTTGAGGCTTGATAACTGCTCTTGTCGTCCATGTGACGGCCTTCGAAGTCACCCTGAGGGCCGTGAATGCCTGCGCCGTCCATATTCCCGGCTTCCGGGGCCTTCTCATTGGTGTCGAGATGATCCATGCCGATGGTCTTGCTTGGGAGTACAGTACACACGTGCTCTCAATCCTGTTAGACCTCGGGACAAATCTTGGCTCTATTCTTTAAAATGAATTCAATAAAGAGAAGAGGCGAGGACGGGAACACATATCATTAATATCGTTAATAGGCGCTCAGATGACCAAAGCTTGAGCCAGCTCTTCGCTACTGTAATTGCCCAAAAAGGGGGCACTCTCGCTTATATTCTTTCTCTCCATAACGGTCTGGCCGGACTTAAGCGGAAGAATGACACGAGGACCCGGCGTTGAAAGTCATACTATTCAGTCACACCGCCTCCGAGTCGGCCGAACTGTGTCCGTTTGAGGCCGTGAGGTTGAAATACCAGCATGTGCCGGCATATAAAAAGTCACGGGAACCTTCCACACACTTTCGGCCGGTGCATATGCGTATAAGTCCCACAATGATCTCCTTTTTCAGTTATGATCTACACACCTGCAGCGGGAGATATTCAGGTCCCGAGTAAGGGATCAGCCTAGGGTTGATGTGCACCACCCCCCCCTCCTGACCCCCCCAACGGAATCACTCCGAGGTCTTCAGGGTTAGTCCCACTCTTGGACAGGCAGGCCCCCGTTCTAAGCGCCTAATCCTTCAAGAAATACTAAGTATCGCC
>LKEA01000063.1:34716-90861 GCA_003795315.1 Cytospora schulzeri
CCAAAAAAAAAAGTGTGTGTGAGAAGAGTCAGAAGGAAGAAAAAATTGGTGGTTGGGAGAAGAAGAAAAAAAAGTCGACACAAAGGATGCGGCTTGTCAGCCAATTTCCATGTCACTTACACCTGTTTATCATATCAATCGTGTGATATATATCTTCAAACATGCACCACATGCACCACATACCACATGCATGCAAACGCATCTTGAAGATCTTGAAGTCCGGTTTTCGGAGTGTGAGACACGTAGTACTGCTTTTTTATTTCTTCAGGCAGAGAACAAGGACGCGTCACATTCACGATGAAAATAAATGTATTAGGTGGCATTTTCGGTGTTGACTTTGGTAATTGATCGGCAAGCATTTCCTTCCACGTTGGCCATGCTCGTGTGCACTGTTGAAGAGGAGCCTGGGTTTAAATCAGGTCTTGGCAGCTTATGGGTCAAAGTGGGTGTGTGGATTGTGCTTAACCCATGGGGTTTTGGTGAACCCAAGCTCAGGAATCTCTGGTACGGGTGGAATCGATAGAAGCAGTGCACAGGTAACGCAAATAATCGTTTCGTTGGAATGCTCTATCTCTGAGGCGGCAGTCCTCAGGGGCTACGTGAAAGACGACGTTGAATCAGAAGGAACCAGGGTTGAATAAAGATGTGCCACAAGACAAAACAATATGAACCAAAGTCAACATTTCCATCACCTGGGCAGTAATCATCACCTTCAACTCGAGAATGGTTATGTTTTTCCTGGAAATTTGAATGAGCTAGTATTTGCAATATTCGAGTCTCTCCTCTCGTTCACTACATCTGTCGAACTGCTCATTAATTGCTATTACTTATGACCGGTGAGTAAACTGTGGTCAGGTTTGTAGTCTCCTGTAACCTTTTGTTTATTTTTGGTGACTCAGAAAACATCCGGGAAATAAAGACTCCTCACTTAACCTCAGCAGTTAAATATTCTCGATGATGTACTATGATGCCAGATCTGCTTAGTGGTAATTACCAGAAAAGAAGAATGGGCAAGGACTGGTTCTTCACTAAATGGACCGAATGATGTGGAACGGAACGAAAACGTAAGATGCGGGTGATATTTTCCTGCGCCACTATGACCAGAGACAAATGACAATTCATGTGGGAGGCCTTTTCAGCTGCTAGTTTACTTTTAACAAGGTACCTGGAGTTTAGATGGAGTTTAGATGATGGAGTGATGCTCAGGCTCAGCCTGCCTAGGTGGTATTGGCAATGATGTGATGAAGTTGTACAATGAGTGCCCGCCCTGTCCCGCAAAGAGCAACCTAGCAAGGCGCAATAGACTATTTCTGTTTGGACTCTTATCTCGTTTGCTCATATGGATTCGCGGACTGATGGGTTGTCCCTCTCCTGAGACAATAATGTGTGGACCTATAATTGATCACCACGTCCTCTCGCCAATGATGGCCGACCCACGATAGCTACACAATCCAGACCGCCACATGCCGACCTGAACGTTGATACAATATGATACGATAGACAACTATATCGTGACCGTGCCCTTTTGAAACCTCTGTCTAAGCTGCGAGGGACGTGGTGGACGTGGCATTTGTGCACGTGTCAGCGCCCAGGCCAGTATCGGGTACGTTTTCCGTCTCGCATATACACCGAATGGGGATGGTGGGTATCAACGTGCATTGTTTCAAAGCTAGTGCCTATCAGAGATGAATTCAACATTCCAGAACTTTGGATCTGGAACTGTCGGGTGTCCTGTGGGGGGAGGTGACAAGTAAGGAGACACAGATACGTACATCTGCGTGTTGCTACGGACTAGATTCCTCATGGCCACTCACCCACGAATATACTACACTTCCCGGGGTTCAAAAAATAAAAGTATACATCAAATTTGTCTTTCTCGCCCAAGAAAGTGCGGAAGGATTGATCTGTGGGTAGAAACTGCCAGTGAGAAACGTACTTCACAAATCAACGTTTAAACACCCCGAGGAGGGTATTCACCACGTCGTATTCAAAGCGTAACACCGGTCCCGTACAGTAAACCAAACAGATCCACGATTTCTCCTGACAGTAGCATCATAGCCACGTGTTACCCTCCCTGAACTCGTGGTCATCCACCAGGCTGAAAAGGATTCAGCCCGGCCACGGGCCCGACCATGATACAGCGGCGCAGCACCAGCCCTGGAGGGTAATCCAACCTACCGGATCTGCGGCGCGGAGGATCAACGACAAAACAAAGGTGGCTATTGGCCAGCACGCATTCTAGAACGAACGTCTCGGGACCGAAATAGTAAAATCCAGCTATCTTGAAACGGCCCGTGTAAGTGGCCCTCAAACTGCCAGATCGGTAATTACATAGCACCCAACTTAGCAACATTACATCGTGGGAGGTCTTCCCCTGGACCATAAACACCAGATATATCCAGATTTGACTGGCCTTGGGAGCCCCAAAGTCTGTTATATCTGATATGTCCCCATAGAACATGCTTCTGTGACTCGTTCTGGCTTTTGCGTCCTGTGACGTCTACGAACAACAGTAACAGTTCAGCCAGCTGTGTTGGCCTCATGGTCACCATGATCATCACGATGACCAGCTAATTATTATGATGCTAATGCCTCTTTCTGGCTTACATTTCCTTTACCCTCGTGAACAACTCTTCGCTCTTCCCAGACCGACCCTGACACCCACCTGATCCAATGTTGGCTTATCTCCTGGCTGGATACCGAGAGATATGCCACATGCCACACCAGTCTACATGAAGCCGTCCAACAAGGACAGGCTATACATCGCCCTTTACGCGAGAGGCGGTGATAGTGTCATGTCCGGAGGCGAAGACAAGTAAGCCTCCTGGCTCCTGCATATATAAACCCAAGCCTCAGCACATTTCCATTGCTAACACCAAGGCACTTGATAGATACCACTGGGCACTACTCGTAGGCCCCAAACATGAGCACGTCCACTCCAAAGGCAAACGTTTCCACGTCAAGGAGACCATGGCGAATATCGACGGCCGGACACGGACCCAGTGGGTCTTTGAGGAACGAGACATAGGAATGAACCCAACGGCCATGATCCTCGTACGCATCGTTATCGGAAAAGTCATGAGCATGGAACGGGTCATGGCCGTTTTGCGTGACGTGCCCATCAGGGACAACCAGTCCGGGTGGAACTGTGTGTGGTGGGTCAATGAGGCGTTGGGCATGTTGCGGCAGGAGGGCAAGGCTCTCAGTCGGTCGTCGGTGACGGACTGGGAGCAGGTGAGGAGCACGGCAATGGACTATGTGAAGAGAAAGGAGAGGGAGCATCGGTTTGATGGAGGTGCGCCACCTGGGCTGTTTGATATGGACCGGGTGGCGACGTACGACTTGTTGCAGAGGGACGAGATCATCGCTTGAGGAACTTGATAGGGGAAAAAGAGAATAACGCGGAACTGTGCGCTGCAAGTCGGCGCCGTGTATTAGTATACGAACATAATGTAATGAATGACAAGTCGGTCGTGTATTTGTATTGCAGCTTTAATATGTGTTCAGAAATCCCCAAAGAACCTTCGCCGAATAGTCTCCATCTCAAGTGCTTCCGGCATGGGCGCGACGAACTTATCCACCTCGTCCTGCCACCACAGATTCTGCGGGTTGGTGTGTTTTGCCGATGTGTATTCCCAGTAAGGCGGATACCACCCTGCAGTTTCCCAGTCGACGATACCCACAACCTCGTCGCCACGCACCAGGATGTTTAGGGCGCTGAGGTCACCATGGGTGAAAACAGGCGACTGCCACGCCTGCTCGTGGAACGAGGCCATGCCCTTGACCCCCGGCGACGACGCATCGTCCTGGATATCCCCCGCGTGTATCCCGCTCCTCAGTTCCCGGTGGAAGTCCTGGATCGTGGCGAAGGGACCCCATGTTGACTTTCGCGGAAGCCGGTGGTCGAAGATGGGACCGCCGTCGACGTTGGCGACCCCGACCCTGGACGGTGCCATGATGCTGCGAAGCTCCTCCACAAAGGCCTTTAGTTGACGGAGTATCCGTGCTTTCGACTCAACAGATCGCTGGCTCCATACCCGTGCGAGGGTTTCGCCTTCGATCCTCTCCATGAGAATGTAGGTCTGGCCCTTCTCGTCGAACGCGCAGTGGACCTTGGGCACGGGGATTGTTGTGTGCTCGGAGATGAAGCGCATGGCGTTGGCCTCTGCTAGTCGGGTGAATGGTGTAGACTTGATGCATAACCTCGGGGATATGAAGATGACACCCCCAGGTTGAGTGTTCCAGCTCAGCCGTCGAGCATGTTTGTGTGTTGCGGTCTTGTAGGCCAGGAGCACGAGCAGTTTGATCCAGAGCCTGTCATTATGTGGCTTTGACTCCATGAGACTGGGAATGAGAGCGGTGGCGAGAGGATACCGGGGGTGAGGGCCATGATGGGGTGAGCTCAAAAGCTGGAAATATTTAGGGAAAAGGCAGCTTGATGACAGGAGCTGAGATGATGGACGTGAGTGAGGTGCGGTCAGATATCGGCCGGCCATTCATCCCGATTTAGAAACAATACTGGGATGTACGTACCGATCCGATGGCCAATTCGTGTAAGACCCCTACCCTAACCCAGGGCTGAGATGGGTACGCGTGGGGGAAAGGGGGGGGGGTAACGAAGGAAGGGTTCTGTGAGTGATCTAACAAACTCAGTGCAAATATCGCATTGGCTCTGTTAGTAGCTTCAGAGGATGATATCCATATCAAATCGAAGCAATGCAGGATGGTGATCAGACCTTGGGACTTGCATTGAAATTTCACATGAATACTATTTTCCTCTGAATATCTTCAGCGCCCGAGGCCTTACTTGAAGAAGTACTGGAGGAGTATGTTTCCGGAGGAGGGTGATGAGCGGACGCTGGAAGATGTTTCCGGGGAATTGGCCGAGGATAGTGATGATAATAGTATCGACAGCGAGGGTGCCAGGACAGGGGCATCGTTCCCAATGCTTACCAAGGCTCAGATGGTTATTTTCAAGAAACAGCACACGGGTATAAGCGCACTAGATGAGGTTATACAGCTTTCGTAGACGGAAAGGACCAAATTCAGCTAGAGGACTGATACAGGCACGCCATCATCAACAACTAAGATGTATGTGTTGTGGCCCATCTAGCCTCCTGTGGCTTTGCGCTGCTAAAAGTACAATACCCCCATCTAGCAATACGGAGAAAGGAAGTCGTTGATCAACTTGTCCAATCTGTAGCAAATCCGCCCTCTCCCCCAACACCAACTTCTTAGTTTCCTTGATCTCATGCACACAACATTGGCCGGGATGAGCAATTCCTCGCCGCTGGTAATAGCACAAGTCTTCGAGCCGACAGTAGACTTAACCCGCTCTTCGCTGAAAGTCACATACTCCATATCTCACACTACTGTGTAACAGGGGACGAAATAGGCTGTACATATGTACAAAGTAATGCAGACCCATCACTCGCCATGGTGCCCTATGGTTTGGGGAAATGACATTTCACGATTCGGGGATCAAGACCTTGGGTGGCCCCTTCAAACCCTATCCTCAGTACAGAGGTAGCACGACAACTCTGAACACCCAAGTATATACGTCAGACAACAGGAACAACAGAATACTATTACACAGCTACACTATCGCCATGCATTATCCCAACCACCCTGCTCCACAGCAAAAGCAATCGCCAACTCGGCAAACCTCGCCATGTGATCAAGCGAGAACCACCCCGACTCGTCATCAACATCCATCGTGTCCTTGCTGCTGTGCACATACGGGTCCATCTCCCCAGGGAACCCACCAGCCACGGGATTACCCTCACTCGCAAACGACGCCGGGTACCCCAGCTTCGTATAGCTCATGTAGTCGGAGCCGGCGCGCGGGTCCAGCTCGTAGACGCTGGTGGGGATGGAGATGTACTCGGTGCTGAGCTCGACGGCCCACTTTGTCAGGGGCGGGTCCGCGTTGGTCTTGATGAAGCCGATGGACTCGGTCGCGTTGCGGGCGATAAAGGCCGTCATGTCAAACTCCATCATGGCCCCGATCTTGGCGCCCTCGGCCTTCTTGTAGGCGGCGACGTCCTGGCTGCCCAGCAGTCCTCCCTCCTCGGCCGCGTACCAGTGGAACTCGACGGGGCCGTCCTTGGGTACATACCCGCTTGTCGCGAGCACCCTGAAGGCCTCGAGGATGCTCACCGTTCCAGAGCAGTCATCATCCGCGCCGGGGGCGGGCAGCAAGGGGAATAGGTAGTTTGCCGAGTCCTGGTGCGCGCCGAGGATGGTCAGGGGCTTGGAGAAGTCGCGGACCTTGGGCTCGAAGCGGGCGATGATGGTGGACTGCGGGAAGGTGTGTGTGAAGTATTCCAGCGAGATGTGGGTGTGGTAGGGGGCCTCGGCGATGATGGAGGCGATGTGGTCGTGCAGCCACTGGGACGACTCCTCGCCCGTCGGTCCGTTGTAGTACCGGTTGTAGTAGCTCGTCATGTGCTCGAGGACGTCGTGCATGCGGTCGGTCGAGACCTTGGGGAAGAGGGGCTTGACGAGGTTCTGGTGCGAAAGCTTGGGTAGGGCTGTTAAATTGGTTGGCGAGTCTGTCAGCAAACGCCTCTCTTCACGGTACAACTCTTGAAATGGTAACGAGTAGGGTGAATTGCGTACTGGCTTCCCCGGACAAGGAGTTGACAGGGTCTGAGTAGAGCTCCCGGTGGTTTGTGATATCCATAAACTTCTTGCCCTCTCTCCGGAGGCGCATCTTTTCTCCCTCAACCATCCATTGTGGCTTCGGCTGTCCAAAGACGTGGATGAGCCTCAGCTCGAGGAGCTCGGAGGCAGACCCAGGCTGGAGGGAGGCGAGGGCCTCAATGGGATCGGAGTATGTGTCTAAGGCAGCAAGGATGGCATCATCAACGACGTGTACGTGCTCCTTGGGAAACTCGGCGGAGGGAGTCGAGGCTGTCTTATCGTCCGCTGGGGGCGCGAGCACAGCTTGTTGCGATCCGTGGCGAGGAGAGCTGAGAGCACGGTCGGAGAAGCTCAGCAAGAGCAATAGTTGGGCTGAAAGATAGGACCGCATGGTTACTGTTGTAGCAGATGGGTGCTACTAAGTCCAAAAAGAAGAAAAACAGGAGGACTTCGGGTGGAAAGGACAAGAAGGAAGTACCTGAGTCGTCTACTTTCTTATTTATTTGATTGTTTACAACGGAGGACCTCCCGAGGTTATCAACGGTCCGGTCTTTGGTGCCTGGATTGACATGACGTTTAGGGTCCCACAACAGTAAGCTGCGGCACAATGAGGCTCCGCTTTCAGGGGACCAGGCACAATTGGGCCCCTGTAAGTAGCACTAGAGCCCCTGTAAGTAAGCTCCCCATAAGGTTACTGACGACTTGCACCGATAACACACATGCGTCTCATTGGGACTTTAACAACCAACAAAGCAAGCTACGCTACATGTATCTGCTGATCTTACTGCCATATCCATCACGTCTGTTGCTTGTTTTTCCCGAGCTGTTATCTTCTGTCGCCTTCTAATTCAGGATCTATCTGCTGAGCAGAGGATAGAAGACAATAGGCGATTCATACCAACACATTAGCTCATCCTTCCCAGTGGCATCACTGTCGCTTCTCTTCTTCTCATGACCAAAGATCAGCATAACCAAGCTGTATATATCCACCATGTTCTCGAGTCTATGTGCTATGCTTTACCAATCCCACCAAATCAACATAGGGCCTACGCCTTCGGCAGTACATGGCTCAGAAACGCCGCCACATCGTCAAGGCCCTCCACCGATTTAAACCAGTGTCCACCCTCACGATACTCCCTCCATACCACCGTGGCACCATACCCCTCCAGCTGCCTCCTCAGCTGCTGTCCACCCTCGAACCGCACAGTCGGGTCGTCCATACAATGCTCCAGTATAACAGGCGTATTCCGGACAACCTCATCACAAGGCTTGCCCTCTAGACCCAAAATCGCCCTCGTGTCGTCCAAGCTCCTTCCCGGAAATGGCATCCGGCACGCGATCCCGACGAAGGCGCCCAGCCTCCTCGGGCCCTGATACCCCTCCGGGAACACCATGTTCAGCAACGTATGCACGCTCGTCGCTCCGCCCTGGCTGATCCCCATCAGCACGATCTTGTCGTACCGCCCGCCCAACCTCGCAGCCTCCTTCGCGATGAGACTCCTGATCCTCCCGACGCTGTCCGCTAGCCCGGGGGCTTGGACTTCCTCGCGCAGCTTGAGGTTCGTGTGGTCATATAAGTCGAACCACTGGCTCATACACCTCGGGTTTCCAGGTCCCTCGCATGGTTTGAGACCCGCCGTGGGGAATACCCAGCGGAAGGTGGGGAAGATCTCCATGGGGTTCTTTCTTTCGGAGTTGCACCAGGTGTTATATTGGATGCATCTCATGAATTCTCTGGCGTTGTCGCCGCGTCCGTGGAGGAAGATGACGGTGTGTGTGTGCGGCTGGCCCTGTTCAGGTTCGACGACGTGGTTCCAGGGCTCGGGCTGCCCTCCGGTTGCCCAGTCCATTTCCATCTGGTGACTTGAAACGCTCGTGTTGATATGATGACGATGTAATAGAATAACGATCTTGGCACTAAGATTAGAATTTGGAAAAGGTGTTGTGTAGGATGGGCTGAGACCCAGAACAAAGTGTTGCCTGAAGGCAGCAATAAGATGCAATGACCCTAACCCTCCCTGACAGGTAAGTCTATTTTTGGTGGGTGCTGGGGAGGGAGTGGGGGGTGGGGGGGGGGCTGAGACGCCGCTACTTACACATGAGTATGAAAGGATGCGGCGTGCTTCATCCTTCTAAGCAATAGAACATGGTAGACAACCTGACTAACCACGCAGGAACTATCTTCAGGAAAGGCTCAGACTGCCTCCATTGTTGGCCCGGTCTGATTTGGCAGCCCATCCGGCGGTGTTGAAGAGTGATATTACCGGTATGGCACCAGAGTACATACATATATGATGAGGATGACAACAACGACCAAACATTGTGTTCGAGATCACATTATGGTCACTTGTTCGTTTATATCCTCAGCCTGTAAGTGAAGGGCTCGAGATAGAGGTGTATGTGCATCTCCACATGCCTCTCTAGTTGGAAATATATTCCAGCAACGCATAATTCGGATCAACCAAGTGGCCACTCACATTCTTCAAGCGTAGGTGTTGTAATGAGGCTGATATTGCAATTTAAATTACCAATCGTTGGTCAGAAGGCACTGGGTATGCCCAGTTACTCGATAGGTCGGAATAACCACCAGTTTACCTGTGCAACGAAAGTATGTGTGAAGCTTTTCAGATCGGACGTTCAGTCTTTCGCCCACAGAATGGTACATCCCCATACAAGATGTCCTCTTCCCTTCGATAAAATCAGCTTGGGCATGAAGCAGCTTTGAACCTATGTATTACGTACCACGAGATGTTGTTACTTCTCAAACCTGCCCTAGTGGAGGCTCGGCCCTGGTGAAAATGCTCAGATATCCCAAAGGCGCCCTCCAAGGCTGCTGTTGACCTCAGACATATCCATGAATGAGTCCTCTCATCCTGTCGTACCAAACGAAAGGAGGACTCCATCAATAATACCGCATTGCCATCATTCCAAGCACGATAGCGAGCTTCCCAATTCTCTGAGCAGCAGAAATCTGAGCCATCCGTCGCACGCCTGCGCAAGAACCTCACATCCGTCACTCACAGTTCTTACCGCCTAGCGCAACGTCTGAAAGAATCAGGCTCATCAATATTCCTCTATCATTTCCAAAGTATATCTTGATCACCAAAGTATGCAAGATTTGAGATGTCAAGTTTCTAGGTTGAGACTGACTCACCTGCACTGTTGGATCGTCATATCACATCCGTAGCACGCAATCATCAACGACTGCATCTCGCTACCGGAAGTGCTGCAACCACAATGTGCTAGGCGTATAGCGCAATCGCCCACTATGACAGCGTGATTGTTTATCTGGGAGAATATACTGGCTGCAACCCCTGATATCAACTCCGCTCAGGATGAAAGTCGTCAAGCAGGTCTTTTCCCGACGATCGTCTTGCTGCAGACCTGAAATGCATGAGAAATATCGCAGAATGAGGGGGCCTGACAGGGAAAGAAGAAACTTTGTTACCAGAAACGCCATAGTGTGTGTCTCTCGCATATCCGATGATCTATGTCTTGATTTGGGAATCACGATATAACAGGTCCCTCCAGTCCCCCTTGACTGCACCTCAGGGCCCGCCGGAATTATTTCAGTGATTTATCCTTCGTCATTTCTTCGAGGAAATTTTGATAAGAGGGCGACATAACTGTACAGTACCAAACTGTCGACCTTGAAGTCTCATCCACTTCGTCGCACCTACATTTTCCCCATACCGTCAAGATGGGTGCATCTGTACAGGGCCTCCAGCTTGTGCCCCAGGGCGACGCCTACGGGCTGCTCATCGGGCTCGGGATACTCTTCTGTTTGGTGATCATAGCTGCAGTCCGTATCCAGAAGGCGTATCTCGCCGAGGACTCAGGCACGTCGGAGATGTTCATGGTTGCGAATCGAAGTGTAGGCACGGGCTTGACGGCATCAGCGGTCTTCTCGAGCTGGATGTGGATCAACGAGACTGTGCTGTGCGCTGCCATGTGCTATAGATATGGAATTGCTGTTCCTCTGGTACGTCCCGGCCCCAATTTCACACGTTTACGTCTGGCTGCGGCTGTCTCTAACACGATGTGCAACCCGAAATAGTGGTGGGGTTCTGGTCTCTGCTTCCAGATCGCCCTGATGGCGGCGCTGGGAGTCTTGGCCAAGATTCGCGTGCCATATGCCCATACGTCGCTTGAGATTATCCGCCAACGATATGGGAAGATAGGCCATGTCGTCTTCATCGTCATGAACCTCGTCAACAACGTGCTCGGATGCGCCAGCATGATCTTGACGGGCTCTCAGCTGGTGTATGGAGTATCGGGAATGCACTTTGTGGCCGCATGTATCATCATTCCTCTCGGAGGTAATTCTCCCTACTTAACATTGATCAAGATCGGGAGAAGCTAACCATCTACAAAGTTGTGCTCTATACTGCTATGGGCGGACTCAAGGCCACGTTCCTCACGGACTTCCTACACACATTCGTCGCCCTCATCCTCATAATATACTTCACCCTTTCCGTGCTGACCCACGATGCAGTCGGCGGCTTATCCGGCCTCTACGAAAAGCTCAAGGCCACAGCCGGCGACAACTTCATCCCAGGCAATTACAAGGGATCCCTCCTCACCATGAAGTCCAGGGACGCCATCATCTGGGGGCTGGACCTCAAGTTCGGCAACCTCGCCCTCGTCGTCATGGACACTGCCTTCTGGCAAAAGTCCTTCGCGACCGAGGTCAGCGCCACGGTCCCAGGTTACAACCTAGCGGCCCTGGCCATCTTCGGCATACCGTGGGGCCTAGGCACCGTCATCGGTCTGACCGCCCGGGCGCTCCACAACACGCCCATCTTCCCGACATTCCCGGGCGACCTCACGGCAGCCGACGTCAGCGCGGGCTTCGTCATGCCGTACACGATCAAGGCGCTCATCGGCGACAAGGGCGTCATGGCGTTCCTGGTGCTCGTCTTCATGGCCCTGACCAGCACCGTGTCGTCGTCCATGATCGCCGTCAGCAGCATCCTCTCCTTCGACGTCTACAAGACGTACATCAACCCGAAGGCCACGGACAAGACCATCGTCAAGGCGAGCCACCTCGCTGTCATCATACACGGCGTCTTCATGTCGGGCATCGCCATCGCGCTCAACTACGGCGGCGCCAACCTGACATGGCTCGGGTACCTGAGGCCCGTGGTGAGTTGTCCGGGAATCATACCGCTGGCCCTCACCCTCGGCTGGTCGCGGCAGACCCGCCTCGCGGCCATCGTGGCGCCGATCCTCGGGTTCGTGACGGGCCTCGCCATCTGGCTGGGCACGGCATACCACTTCTACGGGTCCGTCACCATCGAGACGACGCAGGAGCCCTTGCCCTCGCTGTATGGTGCCATCGGGTCGTTCTTCTCCCCGGCGCTGTACTCGGTCGTCATTTCCCTGTGTAAGCCGTCCAAATTCGACTGGCGCGAGTTTCTTCGCTTTGAGCTTGCCGACGAGGCGATGCTGCACAGGGAGGACGGAGGGGAGCTCACGTCGCCCTCGAGCAGCAGCGATGACGAGAAGAGGGCGACAGAGGGCGCATCCAGGCAGGCATCTAACCCCGTCAAGAGACCTCCTCGAGGGAACGTGACTACACCCTCGGTGCTGAGCCTCGAAGACGTCCAGCACCCCTTCGACGAGAAGACGCTCCAGAGTCTCCGCAGGTGGCTCCGCATCGCGTGGATATTCTGGGTTGTTATAGTCCTGATCACGTTTGTGGTCTGGCCGATGCCGCTGTACCGGAACTACATCTTCACCAAGTCGTTCTTCAGCGGCTGGACGACGGTGGCTATCTTCTGGCAGTTCTTTGCCTTTGCTGCTGTGGTGGTGTACCCGGTGTGGGATGGACGGCATGCTATTGCCAAGGGTGGCCGGGGTGTCTGGAAGTCTATTAGAAGTGTGATATAAGACCCTACGACGTGGATGACATAGAGCTTGTGATTTAAAGTACGAATTGAATCTACACGCAAGATGAAGGTCTCACTCATCATCAGATATGTGACAACATGAGGCATTGGGGTCTAGTCCAGGATCAGCTACCATCCGGATTTGGATTAAATCATTGATCTTTTAGATGTCCGTTGCAAAGGCACATGCCCTACCCCCTACTCTGTAACCCGGGTTGCCCAATAGTCTCAGACTTGACTCCAGACTTTTCATTCGATATCGAATCGTGACCTTAGTAGAAGCCGCGGTTTGGTTTACCTACAGTTGCTCATTGCCTTGTGTACTTCCAAGGTTATTACCAACCTACTTGATAATTACTTAAAGTAGTCGGTGCCGGTATGAAGCACTTGAATAGTGGAATTTGGAAGCTTACCTACAGCCATTCCAACACTTGAAGTGTGAATATCCTCACATCGTCCCTAACAATCCTCACAATACAAAGTAGATTGATCAGACTCTTGATCAATTGACCACAGTACCTACGGACTGGTAAGGTTCATACTCAATCTAACTCACCTCACCTCCACGTGTACCACCTGGCTATCTACTCAAGTACTTGGTAGCTACAGTACCTAGTTGTTCAATACTAACCATCCTTCCTACCTTCAGGGACTCCCAAGACATCACCTGGACAGCCCACCACAGCAAAACGTGACTTCAACCACCTTAACCAACCAGCATCTTCCCTGCCTAAAGGAGAAGCTTTGCGCAGTCTGCAAGAGCGATCCCAGACAGCAGAACCGACGTAAGTAAACCCCACACATCCTTCATCTCTCCGCTTGGAAGCTTTGCGTATAGCATACATAGCAAACAGAAAACTCGCTAACCAACGTCTTACTTGCTTGCTAACACACGATTGCCATCCATTGCACCTGGCCAATGCAGCCTCCCAATGTCATCTACGGCTACGATCTCCAAACCATCCACCGCGACCAAGCCAACACGGACGGCTCCACGCCCAACCGGAGCCTCGCCACCACATTCCGACGGCTCCTCGGCGAGAAGAAGACGACCCCGTTGGCCTGGAAGGACCCCGTCATTGTGAACCGCATGGGCGTGAGCCAGGAGATGGAGACAAATTGGGGCGGCGGCATTGACACGGACGCCTTGTTCCCCGGCTGCGGTGAAGAGGTCGAGGACGACAGCACCATGGCCGACTTCCGCCGCTTCGTGGAGTGGGTGGCGGGCGGAGTACCGGGGTGGTGAGGAGGCGAGGATTCTCTGGGGGGGCGTCTGGACTATGATGGGCCTGATCAGTTCTGGTGGTCTCCGCGGGCTCGTCCGCCCCGGCGAGTGATTGGGTCAGGGCTCAGCCGAAGCTTGTGAGGTTGCTTCCTAGCATGTCACGGATGTGGACTTCATTTTGACATGCGCAATCTTTACGACTCGGGACCAGGGGACGGATGATAGCCGTAGCTTCATTGTCGTAGACGAGACTGCACGGCAAGTAGACTTATATAGTCAATCCGAGGCTTGTTGAACGCAAGTCCTTCCCGGCTCAGACTCCCCCTTACTGAGATGGAAACAATCTTGTGGTGAAGGTTTAAATTAGGGCTATACTTCATAGGTGGCCCGCTATATACACTGACCACCTGCGAACATACAAGACAATGACTCCTCTGACACTCATAGTCCAACGAGCGACTTGACCGAGTTCGCAATTGGCGGTATAGACGTAAAAAGCACCGTGATTGTGCCAAAAAGACTCATGGACAGGCTCGACAGCGCCGCAGCACGCGGGTCCGTCCTGAGCAGAAGGGCCGTAGCCACCGCGGAGGAGTTAGCTCCCAGCGTCACGCCCCTTGTCACATAGTCATCTGTCGGAGAGGAAGAGTCAGTATTCAGCAATAAGTTCCAAATATTGACCCGTCCAAAGTATCCAGCAAAAGACAAAAACAAAATGCAGGCACAGAGAGTAACTTACCTTCCGGGATTCTCAACCAGGTAAGAATCTTACTCCCAATCAGAGCCCCAACAATCCCACTCATAATCGCCACCGCCGCAACAGTCTTCTGATCACCATCCAGATTCTCCGTAGCAGGGATCGCCAGCGCAAGCGTCAAGCTCCGACTCGCAAACGCCAGACTGCGCGGGGCCGAGATACCAATCGCATAGCACAGGGACGGATACGCATACAAACTACCAATACTCAGGACCACATTCGGCGCTATAATAGCGACAAAGTGCTCGACCAGTTCACGGCGGTACTGGTACATGGGCAGAGCAAGGCTCACGATGGAGGCGTCGAGGACCGTGCCGAGGATGTCACCGGCGCCGGGGAGCTGGCCCGTGGTGTAGGAGTGTTCCCAGAGCTGGAGGTACTTCAGCCCCGTGGTGTACTGCTCCAGGATCGGGTCGAGGGACCGCCCGTGGCCGCCGATGAGGCCGAAGATCCAGATCCCGAGGACCGTGAAGAGGGCCGAGACGATGACGGGGTGCAGGACCTGTCTCCACTTCAGCGGCAGGGAGAGCGCGACGAAGTACATGAGCACGGTGAAGGTCAGGTGCAGTGGCATGGCGTAGCCATTAGCATAATAAACGGGTATCCCGATGAGGATGAGGAATGCGAGATAGGTTATCGTGTCGATGTGCGCCTGGATGACGACTGCCCAGAGGCGGGCCCGGGGCGGTGCGGGAGGTTCCTGTGGGGGCAAGGGTATCGGGCTTGCTGGTGTCCCGGGGCGCTCTGGGCTGGGACTGGCCGAGGCGTACTCGCTGACGGTCTGGATATGTGTCGCCTCGTAGGATCGTCCCGGGGCAGCCAGGTCGGTGAGGGCGATGGATGAGGTGTGGGCCGACACGTCCGTCGACTGGAGTGGAGTCTCCTGTGGCGGGGGTGTTCGGCTCATGGGGATCTCATCTTCCTGAGGACCGAGTTCATCCGCACGTGCTGCTTGGGCTTTCTTGTGGGACCCGCTGATGAGTTGCAGTCCCCTTGTCATATACGCCGTGATGATGAATGTGACAATGAAACCGAGTACTATGTGCTCGAGTGTTAGCACTGAGCATGTTGGAAGATAGCGAGCGTATCAACGGCACTCACTGAACACAGCGATCATCTTTCCAACTTCAGCACCACTAATCGACGGACTCAGTGGTAGTGTCACGAAGGTGGGTGTGAAACACGTGCTTATCCATCGTAGCGACCAGCCCGCCTGTCCAGTGTGTCAGTGAAATTCAATTTCTTGTCCCAAGTGCCTTTTCTCAGGCATCAAGGAGAGAAACGAAGAGGGTCGGTCTTACAGGGACGTCAACGACAGAGAAGATGTACTTCGTGTGATGATTTCCGATAACAAGCTCGCAGATCCACAGGCCGGCAAAGAGCAACAGCATGCAGGCGACAGACGCAGGGAATGACACCGAGAAATGTTTAAAGAGGGTGTCAACGCCAAAGCAAGCCACGAGAATAATGAGAGTGCCGATCGGGACGAATATCCATGCTCGCAATAGCTTCTCGCGGGAGTTCCAAAATGCCTGTAGAGTGTTGTTAGTTCGGGCTCATAGGATATTCTTATTCTTTTCATGCCGGGACAAAGGGGGATAAAAGGATAAAATCATATGTACCAGCTTTGCTGCGACCAGCCCGTCAGCAGCAATCCCTAATACGCTGCTTGGGTCGACTACAGTCTTCTTTAAAACTGCCATACTAACAGCCAGGTAGTGAGTGACCAAGGTGACGATAAGCTTTTCATGATCCTAAAGAGTCTTTCTTTTAAGACCTAACACAGTGTTGATATAGAAACGGTGTGTATGTCGACGTTGAATTAAGGTGTGTGTGTGCCGGTAGCCCGGGTCCGCTAGCTTGCCGGATATCCGGTAATTTCCACTGAAGCCCGGGCGATATCGGGCATCTATCATATCAACCCCTGACACGGCAAAATGGGCACCCACAAGTACTAAGTAAGCTTACATGAAGAATAAAGGGGATAAATCGGACGGGCGGTCCAAAATTATGTACTTTATCTTGATGATGATGATGAAGTTGATTGTCTAATTACTGGAGCAGATAGGACCTTGATATGCAATCTGTTGTCTTGCTTCACCGTTACTCAGGCCAGTCCTCCATTACTCCAGTCCCCAAGATTCTCAAAGAGTTCGTGTCCCAAAAAGAAGATGCTCATTATTTCATCACCTTCAACCCAGGTCCTGCGCGGACATAGAGGCTCCCAGAAAAGATCCCATGCCAAAAGCAGCCATCCTGCTATGAAGCAAGTACTCAGGCACATCCCCAGTAAAAATGATCCCTGACAGACAATTGAGTGCTGTTATTTTTGCCAACGGGTCTCGAAGACCCTCACTTGTCCTGGAGAGGATATTCGAGAAGCATGCCAAACTTTACCTTGTCTCGCTTGTCCTGCTTGTTCATGAATACCTCGTTGAGAAACTGGCCACGGTAGACTCTCATGGCGTTCAACAGGCATGCCCGTGGTCCACCAGGTCGTATAACTGGGCTCGCGTCTATCTTGTAGGCAAGGCCGCCCAGAAAGGCTGGTGGGCAGTGTTGGATGTACTCCTTCTTTGCGGAGAAGAAGTGTGATAGCTCATAAGTACCGCCTCCGAAATGCTCGGGCTTGGCCACGCGGTATTTCTTCTCGCGGACTCGCTCTGTACATAATGTTAGTCTCATCTCGCCCGAAGTGATTCTGGCACTACTTGCTCCTGTATTCCCGGGCCCATTCTGTCTGCTCCTTGCCCTTTGTCTCCACCACCAAGTAAAACTCTTCAAGTTCCTCGAAGCAGTCCAGGAAGCAAGCCAGCTCGTAATAGCAGGCCTTGTACCTATCACAGCCCAGATCGGGGACAGGCGGACAAAAACACGAGAAAGGGCCGTCATTGGGGGCGGCCTGGTGGTGAGACTTGTAGTGGATTGCTACCCGCCTGAAGTGTTGCATCCGATGACGAATGGAGGCCATGTTCATCACCGGATCCGAATGCTGGAACCAACCAATCGGTGGTGCTGTTGGTCCTCTCTCGAACTCCAGAATGACCAGGTCTGTTTCAACATCAATGGCGGCAGCCAGCTTGTAATCGCCTCCGATCCTCAAGGAAAGGGGTTGGAACTTTATCATGGCGCGACGGAAGCCAGTTTGGAAGCTGATGTTCTTGAGCTTTTCATCGTCTCCTTGCTTGGAGTGGAGGAGCGACTTCCACTGACGATATGCCGATTGGTCATATTTTTTAGGGATGGGATGAAGATGGAGCACCCAAGGAGTGCGACTGTCAGTGTCCCTCGACTTATGAACCTTGAAGGTATGACAGGCAGGCTTCTGTATGGCCTCGCCCCAGATTATGTGCTGAATCTCTGCATACAGTCGCGAAAATGGGAAGTCTTTCTTGGGAGGCGGGTCTTTGGATTGCTTGTCGACCTTGTTAGGTTTCTTGCTTGCAGCTCTGTGAATATGTTTAAATTTGGACTCGACCGTCTTCTTGTTGTTGAAGAGCCCAGGAGGAGCCATTGTGTTGCAATCGAATTGTGTCGTCGAGGTTCGCTACTGTAATGGACAGCGGATATTAATCTGGTAGAAAATGCCAGACTAGAGGATGATCAATTTGAAGTCTCGGTGTGGCTGCAGAACGAAGAGGTCTGACTGCTTTATTGAATGCGCGGGAGGCGTCGTGTTTTAAGTTGGCAAGAAAGTAGGAGGAGGGTCAAACTTGACTGACGCTGCAAGACGGTTGGGAAAGACTGACGTGGTAAGACTCGTGACTGACTGACACCAACGATATCAGACGATTTTCTCCCAGCAAGACCCAATACCTAGCACTAGCTGAGGTGCCCAGGTGATAGCAAGTCCCCAGCGACGTCAGCAACCAGGTTCAGGATTAGTCGAATTTCGCAGTTGCTACTTTCAGGGGTTTGTGGTCCGTTGAACGAGGCGGAAAATTGAGCGAGAGAGGTGGTGAATGAGCTGTGAAAAGAACCCTTTTTCAAGGGATCAGATATGCTACCTTGGAACTCTCCTGTAAATGTGAGTTCTGGCGGGCAAGCCAATATCGCACTGGTCAAACAGTAAATATTGTAGATGTCCAAACCCCAAAGAAGGTCTGTAAAAAGCACTTGTGGCGAGTTGAGATGAGTAGGAATTCAGCCCAGGAAGGGTGGCTTAGCTTTATAGCCAGTAATCTTGATACCCAGTGGTCTGGAGGACGAAGAAACCTTCACAATTTCGAAAATCGTCGAAAGTTTTAAAATGCCACCGAGTTATTGCGGAAAGCACGACGGACAGACCAAAAAGGGCAAGGATGCTGCTGAGGTGTGGTAGGAAATCACTTCAGACGGCCTCCCTCCGCAATTGGTGATCTGTAAGATAAGAAACTTTTCATACCTTCAAACGGCAGTGGAAGAAATGGAGAGACCGCCAATTGTACCCGGAAAGCACTTCCGGAAATTCAAAGAAAGTAGGAGTGCAGCTCAAGACAAACGTTCAACCCTGTCGGCCGGCAGCCCTTGACAGCCTATGGGTTGTGGTGGCATGAGTATCGACATCCACTGGATCACTTGGTACACTTCAAGGGTCCCTTGGAAGATAGACCCTGCCAGGCGCTGTGATCACCCCTCTCGAAGTGGCTGGGCGAGTGTCATCCAGATATCACGTATGCCCATCTGCTTATGACAAGAGACGGACCAAAGTCATCGAGCCGGGCAAAACGGTCCTTGAATTCGAACTCAAGGGAGTATCAACCTGGGGATATTGTATATGCAGACCAAAGCCTCATAATGATAGGAAGATCCAATCCAGACAAATTCAGCATAGTTTTCAACCAAGCGTCAGTAGCTTGACGGTGGCAGAACTTGACGAGGTTGGCGTGTTCAGAGAACATCTGGGCAGCCCGAAATGTGTAACTGTACCGCACCTTGGGCTGTATCGTCGGATCCAATATTCCGCCGGGGGGACATTATCTCCCCATACTGACGACAGCCAGAAAACGGGGAACCAACAAGGGAATTCAGCATTTCCATGTCTGGCTGCTGATACACGGTTTAGGGGTGAAGCTGATGTCGCAGCATATTCGGAGCACTTGAGGTCACCGGCATGGCGGCTACTAAAAGCGCTGAATCATGATCGCCAAGCACAAGCATATTGGTTTCTGTAACGGCTAGATGCAACCATGTAGTTGCAACAGGTCTGAGGCATCCGTAATTTGGTTGTGTGAACTACATACTTAGGTAGGTACCTACTGTGAAGGACGACTGGTCGTTGTTAGTCAGCAGGCAGCTGAGTCAGCACAGCCACTGGTACCTCCTTCCTCTTCCTCCCAGCCTCAAATTAGGCGCAACGGGAAGCGTAACGGGGAAGCGTAACAGAGTAGCGTTGTCGCCTAAGCGAAACGTCGACTGTGCGGAGTCGCACAAGCCACATAATGATCAACCATGAGAACAGATGTATATCCCACGTTCAGTTCAACGATGCCAATTCTCGTGCTCAGTTGCCTGACTTCAACTAGCAAACACTCATGTTCCCCGGGTGAGACGCCCGTCAAGTCAAGGAAGGCATCATCGGTCAGGTAGGAAAGCATATGAGTGGTGTGATATTATACTCTACAGCTCGCATGGAAACCACGGCTGCTATAGTGATTTTGACCCTGATATCGGTCTGTCAAAGGGTTACCAATCCCCTGTGGCTCTCACCCCATCCGGAGAAGCGAGGAGCCCTTGGCCTTTCTTGTCACCACGCCTCTAGGCTTCACCAGTAAGACTGGCTCACAGCCCCCTTCATGAAACAGTACCGATATCAGAGACGGCGTACATGCTGGACTTCTAGCTGTATGGGTAGTATAGCAGTGAAATGTTGGCCATAGCCGGTCCCAATTGCTTCTGATCTCGTAGCATGGCCATGTACTGGGCAGGCGCGCTGGCGCTGGAGCATTCAATAGCCGGTATGCAGCCCCGCTGTACGCTGACTTCATTCCCGAGGCAGGTGGGAGTTGTTGGCGACGCCCTGTGCCCAGCCCTCCCTCTCTCTGAGGAAATTATCCACCCGATCCTCCCTCGTGAGATACGCCTTCTCCTTCCTCCTCTTCCACATGTCCTCACCGATGCGGGTATTCTTTTTCTCCTGCATCTCGACAAGGCGAACCCCATGAGAGCCCGCCCTCGACGCCTGTCCCCATCCTCCAATCATGACAAATATCACAATCGAGACGACAAACATGCCATTGGACATGTAGACCGGATCCTGCTTCTTCCCCTCCGACCTCTGCTTCTCGTACCACCGCTCCCAGTCCTCCCAGGTGGCGTTGTAGGCTGCACTTCCGGGCTGCGATCTCCACTCCCTGTCGGCTTCTCGGAAATTGTTGTGCATGTCATCCTTTCCGCCCCAGCCGGAGCCGTAGAGGTCGTAGGCCCGTCGTTTTGCAGGGTCGGAAAGGATGTCGTTGGCCGCCACCACGAGGCGGTACCGTTCGAGTTTTGCATTGTGTGGCATTGAGCCGTTTATGTGAGAGGTATGGTGGTGCCTGTCTGGGTGGTACAGCTTCACGAGCTGGTAGAAGGTCTTCTTGCTGTAGGGGGCGGACTTGGCCTGGTCGAAGATCTCGTAGGGAGTAGGGGTTTTCGATGCAGGCCAGGAGGGGATGTGAGGGTCATTTTTATCTTCACGAGGATCATCTCGGACGGTGGCATACTGCCGTGATGAATGCCATGGCTTTGGAGTCGACGATGGCTTTTTACGTGGTCGTGGTGGTATGGTGGATAGCGAAATGGTCGATGACGTTATGGACGCGGGGAAGGAGAGAGTGGAGGATAAGCTGCTACTAGAGCAGAGGGCTATTGTTGACTTTTTCAGGAGCATAATCGTTCAATCTGGAGAGAGATGATTGAAGGGGCATAGAATTGAGGAGACCATTCTGTCCGCCGCGGTTGGGGGCTGGTCACTTGATCATTGTTTCGGATTTGCTGGAAGGGAAACTTGCGCACATGAACGCTTGGCTGGGTGATCTGATCTTATCTGGACGGCAACTGGGAAATCCGATCGGCTTGCTGCAGAGGATGGCTTGTAATTGGTCAACAAGCTGTAACCCGCCCCCGCACAGAACCCCACACAAGCTTACATCAGCAAGGCTGATGAGGTAAACTGCCCAGGTGCCCAGGTGGTCTTAAGGGGGTACTGAGGAGATAGACTAGATACAATGACTACCTCCGGTTGAGCCCCCAGACATCGAATGAGGTTGAAGTCAAACAATTGGACTGTGACTGAATTTCTATGAATTTTGATCATTCATAATTTCTAAAATTAGGATCGTAGGAATGTACATACGGATGTATGTACCTGTGAATCTTGGAACAAATCGAAGGTCCCCGCAGCGGAAGGCACAGCTGTAGTGGAGCGTTTGTACGGCAGCCGAGCCAATGGCCAGCTTAGGCCACGTGCTAGGGACCCCCTGCCTCCTTTGTGCCTGGCATTTGGCTCGAGCCGCTTAACCAGGGAAGAGAAAAGACTTCAATCGTTTTCAAGGCAGCAAATACAACCAACCAACCTCAAGCAATCTCACCAACTTCATCCCACTTTCTCCCCACTTCATCATCCTCTACGATTTCCGAACTGAAGCCTATGAAAGGTCAATTTTCTACCGCTACCTTCTACCAAAGACTATCTCGACTTCCACATCAAATCGTTTCCAGCCTTTCGAGCTGTCCCAGAACTAAACAAACTCACTCTTGTCCACGTCACCAACATAAGACAACAACAACAACAACCACAACAACAATAACCATCCTTCGCGACTCGACCACAGCTTCATCATCCCCTTTGGCGAACGACCTCGACCAAGATACATCTCCTGCATTCTCTCCGAACCGCAATCAACGAATATCTCTCCATCGCTCTCAAAGCGGGACACGCCACTCTATCCTCCTCCCATCCTTCCCTCTCACCAAGTCGTAAACCGACACCACGCGACACTTCCCCGCCTGCCCCGCCCCGCCTTTGCGCCATTGTTGATCCATTCATCCATCCATTTGTTGATTTTCTCCCGAACAAGTCCCTCGCGACTCGAATCGGAATACGACTAATACTACTCCCTTCGCATTCTTCTCCCCCATACAACAACCCCCATCTTGGTCGACCTCCAAGATGTCCGAACAACAAAATGCTGTTGATAGGTTGACGGAGCAGCTGAGAGCAAGCACTGTCACCGATGGAGCTCCCTCAGAAGACTGGAAGCAGAGCCTGAACCTCCCACCGAGAGACGGCCGCCAACAAACAGAGGTACGTGCAGACCTACTGCGATTGTGACTTGTCTCTGCCAATCTTTCTTCTACTAACGTTCCCCTTTCTTGCAGGATGTGACAAACACCAAAGGTTTCGAATTCGAGGATTTCAAGCTTTCCCGTGATTTGATGATGGGTATTTTCGAAGCTGGTTTCGACAAGCCCTCCCCTATCCAAGAAGAGAGCATCCCCGTTGCACTACAAGGACGCGACATATTAGCACGAGCAAAGAACGGAACAGGAAAGACCGCTGCTTTTGTGATCCCTTGCCTCCAGAGAATCAAGCCCACAGTCTCTCGAATCCAATGCCTCATCCTCACTCCCACCCGAGAGCTCGCCCTGCAAACATCACATGTTTGCAAGACGCTCGGAAAACACCTCAACATCAATGTCATGGTCACAACTGGTGGAACTGGCCTGAGAGATGATATCCTTCGTCTCAGTGAGCCCGTCCACGTCCTTGTCGGTACACCAGGCCGAGTTGCAGATCTTGCAAGGCAGAACGTTGCAGATCTGAGCGAGTGCCCTATGCTTGTTATGGACGAAGCCGATAAGCTACTCTCCGTTGAGTTCATGGGGTCTATCGAGGAGATCCTTGGACGTCACCCAAGAGACCGACAGCTCATGCTCTTCTCCGCCACTTTCCCCATCTCTGTCAAGGACTTCTCCGACAAGCACATGACAACGCCATTCGAGATCAACCTGATGGACGAGCTCACCCTTCGTGGTATCACCCAGTACTACGCCTTCGTCGAGGAGAAGCAGAAGGTACACTGCCTGAACACGCTCTTCTCCAAACTCCAGATCAACCAATCCATCATCTTCTGCAACTCCACCAACCGTGTCGAGTTGCTCGCCAAGAAGATCACCGAGCTCGGTTACTCGTGTTTCTACAGTCACGCCAAGATGCCCCAAGCGGCCCGAAACCGTGTCTTCCACGACTTCCGCAATGGTGTTTGCCGTAACCTTGTGTGCTCTGATCTTCTCACCCGTGGTATTGACATCCAGGCCGTCAATGTCGTCATCAACTTCGACTTCCCCAAGAACGCCGAGACCTACCTTCACCGCATTGGTCGTTCTGGTCGTTACGGTCACCTTGGTCTGGCCATCAACCTTATCAACTGGGAGGACCGCTTCAACCTGTACAACATCGAGCAAGACCTGGGCATCGAGATCCAGCCCATCCCTGCTACCATCGACAAGAGCCTCTACGTCTACGATAACCCCGAATCCATTCCTCGTCCCATGAAGCCTGCGCAACAGCAACTGCCCCAGCAGGTCCAGCCCTCAGCATCCCAGCTTCAACCAATGGGTCAGAATGACTATCGCCAGAACAGCCAGCAGC
Source organism: Cytospora schulzeri (assembly GCA_003795315.1). Lineage (NCBI taxonomy): Eukaryota > Fungi > Ascomycota > Sordariomycetes > Diaporthales > Cytosporaceae > Cytospora > Cytospora schulzeri. The sequence continues at coordinate 58,848 of LKEA01000063.1, forward strand.
ACCGTGGTTTCAATGGCAACCGCCAAGGCGGTGGTCCACGCGGAGGCGGCGGCCCAGGCGGCCCAGGCGGTCGTGGCCGCGGCGGCTTCCAAGGCAATGGTCGTGGTTACCAAGGCTACGGCAACCAGCGTGGTGGCCGAGGCCAAGGCCCACCTGCGCCTGCACCGCAGGCATAATCTCTCCACCTCTTTTTATTCAAAGGGGGGCGAGGTGGTGGATGTGTGTTTTCTTTTCTTCAACTGTAATTCTTTTGATGATCTCTTGACTGCGCTTCCTTTGGCGTCTCCACTCTTGATTCTTTGCAGTCAGATGATATCCTAGACCGAACCACGACTTATGGATACCTTCACATTCTTCGATCCACAATTCTTCGATGCTCACCATTTCTGCCCGTACTTCGCCATATCTACCAACGAACGCATCAAACTTCATCAGTCGCCTCCGTTACGGGTCGGTACCAACCGCCTCAATTTTGTTTCGGCGGTGCGACGAAGCCGCTCATCTACGTTACCAACAATCCTTGAAGACAGTTGGACGAAGTTTTTCATCTGGCCGGCATTTCGGTCTACTTTGATACCTTGAGGGCATTCTTCTGTGCGGAGGGATTCAAGGCGGATAGGCGTCCATTTCTCATGGATACCCTGGAAGGGTCCCAAAATGGAGAGGGACGGTTCTAGATCTTTCTTCTGCCTTTGTTTTCATGTTTTGTTTTGCTCTTCTCGACGATTACTGGAACGGCGTATTAGGCGTTTCGCGAAAAGGAGGCATCATATATAACGGTGTTCGGAGTGTCACCACGGTGAGACGGACGGTTCCGGTCACGGAGTTGGACGGCTTGGCCACTTTAGGCGGGCTTGGCCACGGAAGGAACGGCGTTGCAAAAGGGGTCTGTCCCGTATGCTCGGTCTTGGCCGAGGCGTGACGAGACTCTTACGCGATAGGAGAGAGGTAGGCATGCACATGATGCCAAGGCATGCTTGTGATGGGGGTGGGTCCATCGAGTTGGACCGAGTGTGTACAGGCTTTCATTCCACGACCCGATTTATGACAGCGGAGATGACGATGGAGAACGAAAGCGACGGCATCCGAGTGCAGTTGACTCGATGCATGGACAAGACGGCCTTCCACCTGGCCGACACCTGTACTTTTCAGCAGCCTTTTATTCAGCGGAATTGGTGGGCTTCTGCGGCCTACATATTGCGCACGACAGCTTCGATGCTGCACGGACACACTTTTTGGAGTGTAACTTCCTACTACCACGACAACTTGGGTACTCATGGCTTCCTCATGTTGCCTCGAGCACGACTCAACAACCACCAACAATCACCAATATTCCCGTCTTTCGGCCGGCGAGTTCCTTCAATGAGCCTGTTCAGCATCACAACTGCGGCCCAGTCTTCCCCTAGCCGGATGTCAAGACTCATTGAAGCATCACACGTCGAACTGGACTCGCGGCGATCGACAACAAAACATTATGAAAATCACAAAAAAATAGGAGGAGGGGCATATGGTTTTGATAGGAAGAACGGCTTGCGACTTCTCGAGTCAGGCCGGCCATGATCTCGACCCTTGCTTGCATTGTGGCTCTACTACTGGGCTACCATTTGCGATGGGCAATAACGGGACTTGTGTGCTGGGCTTTGATGAGGTTTGGCGGCATCTTTCTGTCAGATTTGACAATCAGGATAGTGCAACAATTGGAGCGCTTTTCTCCCCCCCTCATAGGGACTTGATTCTCATTTGCTTGTGTTGTCTTGTGTCCTGTGTTTATTCCCGCCATGAGCCCCTGCCCCCCCCCCCTCTACGCCACCCCCATGCTCTTCTTTATGCCCGGAACCCCATCCATAGTCCCGGGCCGTGAGTTACGTGCATCGAGATTTACGTATGCAGGGCGGGTGTAGGGGTTTATGCACTAGGGCGCCCTGTCTCTTTGCGTCTGATTCCGTCCCATGCCAGGTTGTGTCTGTGTTTTGTTCTGTGTTTTGTTTTCCTTTTGTGCTTCTGTGCGTATTTTCGGTGCAGGCCGGTCGGGATCCTACGCTGCCTTCCCCTGGACCAGTCACACCTACGAATTACTAACCCAGAATGGTTGCCAGAAAGAAGCCGCAACAATTTGGGGCTGGGGTGGGGGCGTGGGAGGTCAGGGCCGGATGCCCCTGTCGGTGACGGCTCAGATATAACATTTCTTTGAATCCGGCCGGGGAGGTTCAGATTGTCCCGGTACCCGTACCCTGCGGCACTTTGTTACTTATGGCTGCCTTTGCTGCTCGATGTATCATTTTCTTCACCTTCCCCGGCAAGATCGTGCGATTCTAGGGATTTCCCACTTAGCCACTTAGGGATGGTACATCGGTACTTACCTGGCTACCCTTTTTCTTTTGTTTCGAGTGACCTGGTCTTGTTGGTAGTGTCGGCTGGCCTTTTGTTTTCGTTATTTTGCTTTTCCGTCGATGACTATTGTTTTACCTCTCACATCTGGATGGATGTCTTCGACCAACATATGTACGGCATTCCCGGAATTCCCGAAAAAAGCACCCTACCACCCTCCGGGGATGCAGAACCTTGCATCCGGGGTTGGAAGATGCAGGGACGTATAGATTGACTGCATGGCCTCTGATCGACAGATCTTCGATGGGTGTAAAGTGTGGTGTTGTGTTGATGTTGGAAAACCCCTCGGTCAGTCAAGTCAAGTCACCCCTGGAATAACATTCCGCTCGTTTCCGTGGGGTTCCTTGGTGAGGTGAGGTCGCATGGGCTGACCTTTCGGTGTCCCCTTTTGGTGGGAGTTGGTTGCTGTGCCACGCGAAAGTGCTGGTTTCTGAGAGGGAGGTCTGGTTCTTTGCTACACCTTCCGGAGCATATCCGATTTGCGTCATGTTGTGTATGAGCGCCATCTAGCCCGTGGAAGATGTCACCAAGTTGGACTCACCGAGTCCAATCCCTTCCGATACCCGCCATCCATCGATTCGTCCGCGGTTCGTTGTTGGCGGGTGGCCGCACATACAGCGACAGTGGCTGAGATGAAACCCCCACCCCCCCCCCACAGCCAAAAGTCGACATCAGTTTCTCCCTTGGAAGTTGGTTTGAAGACAACCTTGTCTCCGCGGATGCTACGCAGGAGATTTGCCTGCCCCCCCTTTTCATGTTTACATACGCGTATCTTCTGTCATACATGCATGATGCCAGGGCAGATTCCCTGTAATGGGCTCGCAGATGATCCACGAGATATACTGCTGTGGAACACTTGGAGAAGGGTTAGCTTCGAATTTCTCCAAAGAGACAGGGTTCATGAATGCATGCCATGGTGGATGCTTTCCTTAACAAGGCTCGGTCAAGGTTAGATCTGCCGTTGCCCGTTGAGGGTTGACGGCTGGGTTGGGTCTTCCTGCATAACATATGCTTGACAGGCCGCCACACGGACAAGAACAAATCAAAGGTTACACATCCTAATCTTCGTGGATGAACCAGGTACTGATTGATCCCCGGTGCAGTCAAGATCTGCCTGCCACGACTTTGGGCCACACAGGACAGGGTTGACTGGCTGGCATGAACGAAGGTTTATCACCGCCCCCCCCCCCCAACTTTTTCCCCTGAAATTCCATCTCACGCTTTGCTTGACTCAAATCTCACAACACAAATGACAGCGGGAAGAAAACACTATCCTAATGTACTACCCCACGTGGAATTATTCAGAGACATTCGATATGTCGTGTTACCGGATCGACTTCCGGGCGTTGCTTCGAGGTGGGTGGCCGGGGAAGTATGAGATGGCTTCCAGGGGTGCCTAGTGCGAGATGCTGCTATTGTATAGGACATGACATTGGTGATTCTAGGCCCTTGCCTGAGAAAATGTCACTGGCCTTCGATACTTGTATCTTTCGAATTTCGCTTGCGCTTGGGGATCATTACTTGCTTTGGGCGTCAGGTTTGTGAAAGATGCATTCCGAGGCAGGGCATCTTAGTCTCCGGAAGGTCTTGCCGGAAGGCCAAAGATCTTGGTCGATGCTATGAAGAGAGGAAGGAATATAAATATGGGCCGTCGGCCTTGTGGTTGTTGCTGTGCTTGGGGACACTCTCCAGAGTAGAGCCGACTTTCATTCCTCACTTTTCCTTGGAGTAGTCAAGCTTTCACGAAGCACTACACGGATTATTTCTATACCATCACGTGCTCTTCGACATGGCTACGCATCAAGCATCATCCACGCTTGCCCAGCAGGGCTCGGCCATCAGGCAAGTCCACACCGCAAACACACACACACACATCCACCCCAGTTCCCCCACCGGTAGCCATTCTCCCTTCGCGTGTCGAACAGATTGGTTGCCCCATGGCAGCAAGCCAAGCCTGTGCTTTGGATGCTGACAGCTATATGTGAAAACCTCAGCGACGATGGGAATCCATTCGATGTTGGCCCCAGGCAGCAAACCTTCTCCCCCGTCCGCCAGGGGGAGGAGTCGCCGAGGACGCGCACGGTCTCATGCCTCAGCGGCTTCTACTTGTTTGGTGAACATATCCATGACTCCTGCAATGTCGAACGTTCGATAGCTGAGGTGGACCGAGCGGTTGCTCCGTCGGCTGTGATTGTTACCATGGACAACCCCGCGCAGAGGAAGGAGTGAGTAGAGTGGCAATGTACACCGAGCATGGTAAAGGGGAACTTGAGAGGACTTCGGAGGCTTTGTGGCTGGAGGGCTGGTCGCCCTCTTTCATTTTTCTATCTCCTTCTCAGAGAAGCAACATATTCAGAGTAGAACACTTTGGTTCGCATAGTATAAGATTATGAAAGCATTGGAAATAATCCTGTTTCAATAGGCTCGGTAGGAGAACAGAGAAAAAGAAAGTTGTGGGCAAGAAGATAGGGGTAGCCATCTGACAGTGATTCTCTGCCAATCATCAACATGACATTTCCTTGTATCCAGTAACAAATTTACATACAGCTTAACGAATCACATGACGCTACCCTTCTCAGATCACGGTGTAGCCAATGTAGATCGGTGAATTACACACGTGGAAAGTGACAATGACAGCGTACACCGTAAAAATTTGCCTCCATGGGTGTACCTGCTGGTAGCCTCCAGGTGTAGTTTCTCCCACTTTCCCCCACGAAGTCCCCTTGATAAGGCCCGGGGCGCTTCAGGAACTGGACCAGATCAGGTCAACATTAAGAGCTGAATGAGTCATTCTTGGCCTGCAAGACTCTTTAATGACGAGATCACTACGGCCACCATCGGGTGTTCTGTTTCATCTCTTATGCGGGCTCATTTCACTTAATACCGCGTCGCCTATTGTTTACTTTCTGTCTGCTTTTGTCCTTTGGTACCCTATACTTGCTTGAGTGAATCATTCCCGAGCTCTGTGTGCCTGTCAATAGGCCTAGAAGTGTCTATGGATTACGAATTCATGGCCACCGGCACAGAGAGATTAGGGGTGGCAGGCTTCAAATCCTTGGCCCTGAACCGCCCCCAAACTGCGGCCCGTCCACACCGTTTATGCATTCATAATTCCCTCAGGATTCTTCGACTCGGATGAGGCTGTAACAGGTCCTCGGCCGGCAATATTAACCGCGGTTTTGATTAAGGTTGCCTTGGTTGCCTCCCTATCTCTATTTGTGTGACGCACCAAGCCGCAGGATTTTCACCAACAGCAACCATGACGGCTAACGATTGGTAGTCGTTAGGTCACTACCACCTTCTAGTTTGGTCGCAATGGCCTTGGCTCTCAGCTTGGAACTGGGAACACGGTTTCCAGGTCCCACGGGGGGGGGGATGGGGAGCGGTGGACACTTCGAGGTCGGTCTAGGTGTACAAGAACTTAGCTGCGATGTCTGCCTTCCACGAGGTTCCTGTCGATTGAGAGGCTCCAGAGCTGCCAAGGTGGTCATGTTGCTTGTTTGTACTCAAGTGCATTTTCCTTCGGCCTGCATGTGTTGCTCTTGAGATGATGGCCGGGTGATTTGTTGGGATTCGGGATTTCCGACGACCTGGCACAACATTATTATCATTTCCCCTTTTTATTCTATTCTGCCTTCCCAATTTGCCTTGCATCCGCCTTGCATAAGGATCTACAAGAACTTCCGGCGCACGAAAACAAAACACAAAACGCGAGAAAGGTGTATTATTGATGATGAGAACGGAGCCGATAAGTCCATGCATAAGTAATTCATGGCTTTGTCACCTGTCGAAGTGTGCATGGCGATTCTGTATAACTTCGATTACGAAAGCAATGAATCCATCTACAACGTGATTTAATTACTCAATACTTGTTCAGACACCAGGGTAGCAATGGACATTGGCTTCCTCAACAGGTCTAGCCCAACCTTAGGCTTCCAGCATTGCCAGGTCTGCTTGACCTACCCAACCTTGCCCTCTCATACATGTATCCCCCCTTGCCTAATTTTGCCTTAAACATCTGGGGTGTGGGACAGAACTGGCACATCTCCCTTTGTCTCGCTAACATCCATGCCATCGTCGTCACCAGCGAGGTGGCGTGCCTTCTCTGTAGCGGCGTCACCTCCAACCATCGCGGCATCTCCATCGAAGTATTTGGCGATCTCCTCGAGAGGCGTATTCTTGGTCTCGATGAACCACTTCCAGACAACGAAGGTCTCGACGGCGATCCAGCAGACGTACACGAGATAGTACTTCCAGGTGATGGCATCCAAGGCGATCGGGTTGACGTATTGGTTGTACACGAGATAGTACTTCCAGGTGATGGCATCCAAGGCGATCGGGTTGACGTATTGGTTGAACCACAGAGCGATATCGACGAAGAGGAACATAACAGTAAGGCCCTGTGTGGAAAAACGGTGTTAGTCTTTATTTGTACATGCTAACCGCGATGTGGATGTGATCCAGTGAACTCTTACCTTGGCACGAATCCTGTACGGCAGAATCTCAGTCGAATACGATACGAGCAGACCGCAGAATCCCAGATTATAGAAGACGTAGTAAATGAAGATGAAGACAATGACGGCGTTGCCAGCGGCTGAGCTCTGTGTCTTGGCGTACTGGGCAGACCCAATGGTCTCGACGATGAAGGAAACCAACATGCCACCGCAAGACGTCAGGAACAATGGTCGCCGTCCAATCTTGTCAACGAAGAAACAAACGGCAACAGCAGAGACCAGCTGGACGATGGACAGGTACCCGTTGATCTCGAGCTTCGTCTTGTCGTCCGTGATGCCAACGGTCTCGAGCACACCAGACAGGTAGTACGAGACAAGAGCATTGCCTGACCACTGCGAGAAGAGGCCGAAGCAGACGAGAATAAGGAGACGGTGGCGGTTTCCGGGAGTCGACCAGAGCTCGCTCCAGGAGGTCTTCTCGTACTCCTGCTCGAGGGCGATGGTCTGCTGGATCTCGTGGAACTCGACGTTGACGAGGTCGTCGTCCTCGTCACCCTGAGCATGGTACCTGGCCAGAATGCGCTTGGCCTTGTCATCCTTGCCGCGGGCGATGAGCCATCGGGGCGACTCGGGCACGAACCAGATGAAGAATATCTGGAAGAGTGAGGGGATGGCCTGGAGGAGGCAGGGCACACGCCAAGACCAGTTCCCCACGATGTTTTCGGTTCCAAAGGACACCCACGCGCCGATGAGGGAGCCGAGGTACCACAGGGTGTTGTAGATGGTCGAGTAGACGGCTCGGTGCTGCGGGTGGACGAGCTCTGCGATGAGCAGTGGTGCGGAGCCGTGGGCTATGGCGATGCCGAAGCCGAGCAGTAGACGACCGATGATGAACATGGCGATGTGGAACCCCATGGACAGCAGGGCGATTCCCACGAGCATGATGGCGCAGCCGATGACGACGCCCGCTCTCCGACCGAGGAGATCGGCGCAGTAGGGGACGAAGGGGATGGCGAGCATTGAGCCCATGGACATGGAGGCCGTTAGGAGGCCCATGATAGAAGGGCTAGGGTGGTGGAAGTAGTCCTGCCATTGGGACATGCTCTGCAGACCGTTGATGAGGGAGCCATCGTATCCTGCACAGATTTAGAATGTATGCTAGATACTTCCACATCAAAATAGGAGGCAGTCTTACCATTCGTGGCCGAGGTGAGCATAGCAGCCCAGAGGAAGAGGTAGAGAGACCTCATATACTTCGTCCGCCACCAAGTGACCTTGGGCCACTCGCGGTTAGCAAGGGTGAAGGTTGGCTTTCCCATGATTATTGCGATATTGATTCCTTGTCTCGAGTGTGAAGCTTTGTCAGGGGACACTTGACACTAAGGTCCACTGTCACAACTGGTTGCGATGGAGCAGAAAGACTGGAAATGGAGGATTCTCGAGATGGGAACGCAAAGCCATCATGGACATCTATATACAGATCACTCTCGAGGTAGACAGTAGTTCACTTTGCCTAGAACGCACCCATGCAACCCGCACCATGCACCTCATGGTACCACGAGACGCAGGGCACCAGGGTACCTGGGCTGTGGCATCCAATAAGTGCCCGCCAGGGTCTTCCGATATGGAAAAGCCCACCCCAGAGCCCTATATGTATGCCCAAAAACGATGCGGAGGATCGGTACCCGGTCCGAGGAAGCGTCGAGGTCGACCAGTGCCGAAAGGCGCCAATGAACTACACTTGGTTGAAAGTGGACAAGTCTATACTGTTGTCGCTACTTCTCCCCGCCTTTCCACGGCTCCATGCATATAGTATCCCGAATCCTCGTGGTCAGCTATGCATGAGAATCATGAGCATGGGTAGCACCCAGCTCGCAACTGTTTCTTAACTCATTATTTGCTGAACAGTACCTCATATTCCTAACTGGGTGGTTAGATGCTGGTCCTAAAAAGCGTTATGTGTAATGATCATAATCTTTGGATATTATTTGTAAGGTGTGGCGTTATAGTCCCTGTTTTCCCCGGATTTTGGGAGTGGACCACATTCATCCCCCACATATTACCCCAGAGTGGGTCGCATGAGCATGCATAGCCTGAATAGCAACTGCCCGCAGACTAACTGTTTCCAGTCAAGTTGCCATCAGCTTAATACAGTAGGTCTCAAGACAGCGAAGTAGGAGGGTGGGTTAGATGCATATGGAATCTCCCAACCAAAGCAGCTGGCTCCTCAGGAAACTGGTACATATCCATGCCCCACCCAACATTGGGTGGCCCAACGGTCCGATTTCTATCTAGATATCGGTCCAGAACTGCATCCTCGAGTTCACTACAGAAACACGGATGAGATATAACGTTTGGGCCTTGTATAAGATATTATAATTTCTGTTACCTCCCGACTGAGACTACTTGAGCATATGCACCTGTGCTCGAGGCAGCCCTCCCACAGATAGTTTGAGGGATGCAGTCATGGTGTATTGGTGTTCAACGTTTCTACTAGGGCGTTAGATAAGCCTCTCAACACCTACATGATTGATTATTCAATATATGTCAAATAAGATTTCGCGTGCCGAAAGAAAGTTCAAAATTGAAAGGGGAAGAAACTGTTTGGTCCCGGAAAAAGGAACCATTCGACATTGCACACATTGAGGGCATAGATTATAGCGGCATGAGTATCTTTCTACTATGTGTTGCCCAATCATACCTTGAAGCTATGTCTATAGGTTTCGCGGCAGTGTCCAACATCAACGATTCCTAACGGTCGCCATGGTACTCGTCAAATGGCTAGGACCCTGATACATGAGTACACGATATGGATGAAAGACCAAGCCCATTTCGTCACGTCACGGCTGGGCTGAGCCCTCCTACTCCCCCATGCGCGGCTCGAGTTTTGTAGATGGTTCATGCCCCTTTAGGAGGCAAGATTGCATGCAAAGGAACACCCTAAACTTCATACTTCTCCTAACGCCAAGGATACAGTCTTGCCCGTGGAGTTCGCCTGCTTCCACTTAATCCATCAGTGCTGCAGTCTAAGTCATTCTTTCGCACATACTTCTTCTCAAATCTTTAAAAACCGAGTTGAAAAGTTGCGGATCACAATATTGAATGCGGGACCACTCTGTTCTGGACTCACCCGAGCCCCAGTCCAGGGCGCAGAGAACAGCGGACACGGTTTACATCCCTTCGAATCTGGACTGATACTTGTTTGTGCTCTGGGAGTTCCAATGTATTGTAGATCTATATTACTATTACTTTTTGAAATCTAAAACCCATTTCTAAACCTCATCGCATTTAACCCTTACGCAGCCACGACGTCCACATCTGTGAGCTCAGTCCCATAACCCTCAATCCCCGATATCTCCTCATCCGTCAATGTTATGGCGAACCACTTTTCCAAAGCCCGTATTCTCTGAGGCTCATTTGAGCACACCTCTACCACTTCTGTTTTTCCACCCATGTTTCTCTTGACGGTCCCATTCACCAACATTATTTTCCCAGCCACCTTATCCTCGTCCTCAGGATCCTCACTCTTCTTCAGCATGAACTTGACAATCATGATGGTTGTCTTTTGGAACGTTTGCGCCTGGCTAGTGAAGAAGCTGACGACCTGGAAGTCCTGCTCGAGGAACTCCGTGTCGTTGAACACATAGAATGAGTTCCAAGGCTTCTCTGGTGAGTTGCGGTATTGGTATGTCCAGAACTCATGTCTCGTAGAATTCGGAACACGCTCTCGCACGAATCGGATCTCCTGTGTCCCCAGATTCTTGGTTATGACTCCTGCCTTTAAAGGCATGGGCACCGTCGGGCCGTCACCTCCAAAAGCCGGATCGCAGACATATTTTTCCGTCTCACTGTCAGACGAGGGCTCGAGCTCGATGATGAGCGCCATGTGAGTCATGCCAACGTAATCTCCCTTAGGCACACCGTTTTCACGGAGCCTGATGCGCACAACGGTTGGATACGCATCGAAGCCGAGGCTGCGGAGGATGTGGAGGAAGAATAGGGACCCTTCCATGCAATACCCACCTCGATTACGCCCACTGTCGATGAACTTGGTATACAAGAAGTGAGGGTCTAGATTGACGGTTTTGTGCTGGGAGTAGTGTAGAGAGAGATTTTCATAGGGAATCGCCGTGATTTGGTGGATGTGCAAGGCTGTCAAGAGGGAAAGGTCCCGTGGCACATCATCTCCGCGGTACTTTGGGGGCAGTTGAATATGGTCGAAATACTTTGTAAGCTGGGCTTTGGTAAAAGTCGGTTGGCAATGTTGTTGTGCCATTGTGTGTAAATATTGCGGCAGTGACGAGAGCCTTTTCGAGTGGGTGCCCAGGTGTTGAAATGTATACTAAATCTGTAAGAAGTCTGGAAATGAATTTGTACTTCTTGATAGAGGACTTATATAATGGCATACGAAGGAAGTGACTCACGCAATAGTACACGATAAAGAGCACTTCTGCGGATTCCCACATGATGCCCGCCCTTGATAAATGTGCCCCCTTGTAGAAGTTGACTCATGTTATGGTTTCCCGCAATCCTGCCGCAATCCTTCCGGACGTGGCCCATATTTTCATTGTTAGGGAGGAATTGCCTTGTTTCTAGATTCGCTGCGCAGGTAGGAAGTACTTTGCGATCCATCTTGCTCATAGTAATCATTATGTGTGTAGGGTGTAACCATGCAAGACACTCCACTTTGGATAGGGGCGTACTCCAGATATTGATGCCGCAGCTTCCTTTCCACACTTGCATTTCAAATAACAGTGCCTTTATGTCCGGTGTGACAATCATAAGCGGTTAGCAAAGAACTATGATCTCGAGAGATTTTACGCTGAGGGCCAAATTTCGAGGGTGTTCTGGTGATCGCAAGTTGGCATACATTCTGATGCCAATAGAATTTACCTATGGTGATTAATTGTATGTATGGATACTGTTCAAAGGTTTGAGTTGGTCACACTTGATCAATCTAGTACTCAAGTAGTCTATGCTCTGAACAATTATATTCCTTGTCCTCGACAATCATGTGACAGACTTTAGTTAATTCGGGCTCAACTTAACAATTTGGTCTATTCCGCCTGCCTCTCCTCTACTATCAAATTAGTTGACATTAGCAACCTTGTGGCCGTATATTAGAGACCGCGACGTCAGCAGTCCTCAGAATATTCTTTTTCCACATGTCGAGTGGTCATCCAGAGTATACATCCCGAGGTCCGCACTAAGTCAAGAGCTGTGCAGGTTGGGGTAGAGAGGCCGATACGCAGTCAACACACCAGTATAATCGGTGTTGCAACCTACCAAGCCCGTAGTGTCCTCACACTGCCTGCTTTAGCCACCATCCTAAACCTAGAAGGTCTTTAGCTCCACGTTCAACACAACGTCGATAACAGCATCGATGTTGTTCAACCGAAGAATAAGACATCGGCAGTGTCCTCGCCACAGATTACTACTGCGATTCGGGCGTTATAACCGAGACTGCCCTATGGTACCGAATCTTAGTAGACAGTCCTGCATGTGCTCCGATCACACATCCAATAGATAGGGTAGGATCTGCAGCAGGGCTGAACACTGTCACTTCCAAGATGGCAAGTTCAACGTCTGACAAGCAAGCCCGAGAGGCCACCGATGGCAGGTGCTATAATAAGAACGAATTTACCAACCGGATCTGCCTGTTTCATGTCTTACTTGGGGTTACATTGCTACCATGCTAAGCTGCCAAACAAGGTCTGGCATGCAGAAGCGAATCATATGGGGAAAAGGCTAATTGGCAACCCCAGGGGGTTTGAACTCGTGTGTGCCGGGGTAACCGAACAGCTTGCCATATTTGGGGCATCCAGGGCGGGAGACGAGTACCCTTGCTTTGTTCTTACTGGCTAATACTCGCTGCGATGCAGCGTGACTGGCAAGGTTGGTGTTATAAGAGATGTAGTATGATCAGATACTACGATGAATGATGATATAGACTTGAACTTTTCTCCTCTTTTATTCCACCCGGGTCCATCCCCAATCTCCATTTGATCTGCAACCCCAGGTGCTTGGTTTCATCTTCGACATCGTGGGAGTTAAGTTTTCTTGGCCTTCCACGACCCCCTTGTCTTGTATTACAGGATTGGGAACCCTGCTGCTCGTCAGATCACCTGTTGTCGGATCCTGATCACTGAAGTCCGACATCTAATTACAAACAACACCAGCGTACCGATCTTCCTTCTCAACAGGACCGAAACGTGATATCTCCGCGTCCATGGAATTGTCGGGAACCTCACTGGCGTCATGTCGTCCGTCTATGACCTCCTCGGCAAGGTCGATAATTTAAGCGATCCTCAGCCGGCTCTCAACAGCAAATCTGCCACCTATGGATTGGTGATCTCCTGTTTGGTCATCTCGTCGCTGTGTGTACTTGGGCGAATATGGGTACGAGTCTTCGTCACCCGTAGCTTTGGGTGGGATGATGTCTTTGTTGTCTCTACGATGTTGTCCAACATTATCCAGGCAGTGGGCTTGTGCCTTACGGTCAACCGCGGACTGGGAAAGCACTTCATTTTGTTGGGCATCGAAGGCATGCAAGACTTCATAAAGACTTTCTACGTCGCTAACGGAGCCTATCCGATGTCAACGACTTTCATCAAACTCGCCCTCCTCTTCCAGTATCTAAGGATCTTCAACAAAGGCTCCAAGTTGCGGATCGTCACAGTCATTACCATCGTGGTGGTCTGCATGTGGGGCTTCGCGTTTTGTTTTCTCGCCTGGGTTCCATGTATTCCAGTAAGAGCATACTGGAACTGGCTCATCCCCGATTCCGAAGCAACACGGTACGGGTACGGCACCCACAATCCCACAGTGTTTGTGGCAACGTACATCGCCAACGCCGCGACAAATATGATCCTCGACCTGGTCACATTCGCGATCCCGATGCCGCTGTGGATGGATAGGAGTATTCAGGGGAGGACGCGCATGGCTTTGTTTGGACTATTTGTGCTTGGGGCGATGTGAGTGCGACTCTTTTAGGTGCTTTCAATTGGTTTGTGTTTGCTGATGATGTGCCAACAGTGTGAACATATGTTCCGTGATCCGGCTCGTCAACATCGTCCAAAACAGGGGGGGAACGTATCCCACCTTGGACCCGAGCTGGTACGGATGCACAGCAGCCATGCTCTCCGCACTAGAAGTAAACATTGCTACCATTTGCGCCTCGTTGCCAGTTTTCTGGCCTGTCATCAAGGAGGGCCTGGGGAGAATCCTTGTTACGTACGAAGTGGACGTAACGCACGAGAGGCGAGATTCTGGAGACTTCAACATCATGAACGAGAGTGGTGAGCTATACTCGATGAGAACCATGAATTCGAAGGGTCGGCAGTACGCGGAGGACAAGTACATACGTGCACAGGTAGATCCCCTGCAGCAGGTGAAGCCGACCAAGACGACGGTGATGTCTCGTGCACGTGGGCACTTGCATCCCGAGAATGTGGGCGAGGGGAGTAGATCACTTGATCTTGGGTCAGAAATCCGGGCAGGCCTGGCTGAATTCGAACTGCAGCGGCCTGGGATTGAGAAGAGGGAAAGCAAGGAGGGTTTATTGAACGAGTAATTCTACCACATACTATGTACTTACTAAGTAGGTACCGATAATAGCTCCCGGTAGAGCCTATAAACACAATGAACAACGCCCCTTACAGATATGTTTTGGATTTCTTAGGAAAAGTGTGCGACGAATCATAATACTACAAATCCATGTGCTCCCCCTTGTCGGCCTCAAAAAGTCACCACTATGAAGGCCATGATATCTACTGAGAGTACAGTGGTCAGTCTGCTTATTTCTCCTTCCTTTTCTAGGAATGAAGTTGTAGAACATAGGACTCAGGTACCGACTGACCGGGGTCTAAATGTCAGATCCTCCTTGGAGTTGACACCTGTCCATAATTCTCGGCCTACGGCTCAACCTTGTAGTCCGCTCCCCGACTCTGAGGGCCTGTACAGCATTGTTCTCCATCGATCTAGAACGACTATTGCCGGACTGCGATCCTCCTTGCTGACAAGCTAACTTATATATGACACTGCATGGCCAAAGGTGCATCACACTAACTCTATCATCCAGGCTGCAGTTTAACCTTCTCGGCAAAATTGATGCCGTCTAAAGGGAAATCCAGGCCACCCCTTGTTGGATCCGATGAATATGCATCTGTGTAGTCCCAGAATAAATGAAGCAACATCTGCTGAAACATAAATTAACCTCCAACCCGTCCTTCCCTAAGTCTCATCACAGAACCCGAGTTCAACAAGTTACTCGGTTTTGCGAAAGTCGAAATCTCGGCTGCCATCCTAGAATCCTCCTTCTTTCATGATATCTTGAGAAACGCCCATCTAACATCAAAAGATGCCAGAATACAGCATCCAGGGCTGTACAGTTGCCGACAGCCCAGACGTCGCCCGCAACAACATGACATCGTTCTGGCAAGACCCCAACTGGCGCCTCGTATGGACAAAGACGACAAAGACGACTCTTCCATATGTCATCGAGCAGTGCACCGCTCGTTCCCCTCGCAACCTCCTCAAGGAACGGGAGACCCTGCGGCACTTCAAGGCCATCAACCCCGAGACGGGCAAGTTCCTCGGCTACATACGCTGGAACCTGCCACAGAAGTACTGCAAGAAGGAGGACGGTAGTCCCGTATGGCCGGAGGGCCAGACTCCGGATGTGGACGCTGAGGAGAAGGCCAGGATTGTCCAGATGGCTGAAGCTGCGGACTGGCACCCGAGCAGCGAGGCAGACAATCTTGATGTTCCGGTTACGAAGAGGAAGGAAGAGTTCCTCGCCGAGAAGGACTATATGGGTATGCCCGTTATCAATATGTGAGATCTGCACATGTTGTTGATACTGATGTCGTGGTAGTGATCGAGTTCTTTGCGGTGCACCCCGAGAATCAGGGGAAAGGGGTCGGGACTGCATTGCTTAGACACGGCATCCAGAAGGCCGAAGAGCTCGGCATCGACATATTTGTCCTGGCATTCGTGGGAGGCTTTCGAGCCTACAAGAACGTGGGTTTCAAGTTGTTGGACTCCATAGTACAGGATGCTACACCATATGGCGGAAATGACTATTATGCTGTCCAGTTCATGGAGTATAAGGTCGGCAAGGAGGATTGAAGACAGAGGAATCGGAGGTCTCGTACAACAGTGGTAATTCTACTGTCCATGGCTTCATACAAATACATAGCATTGACGATGGTATGTTCTGTGTTCCGGATATCTGCCTTCTCCTCGGAGTCAAGTACATCGAAGTTATGAGGATGCGGTTGTCGGTCATATATCGCCAAATACCAAGGGATTATCTATCATGGCATCTACCACACAAGAGCCATGAAATCTCAAGTGCTGTTGAAGCCTTGCCCTATTGACCTCCCCTATTTCTTGACAACCTCAATGACCGCTAGTGTCTTCCAGGGACCATTCCCAGTCGACACGCTCGATATATGCAGCCCTACGGATTCAAACAGCCTTGACCAATTTTCGAGTGTACGCTGCTTTCCGCCAAACCCGATCATCATGAAATCCATAAAGGCCGCCATCTGATTTGGAGGGTTATCGAGGATATCCTCCTGAACCAGTATCTTGCTGTCTTGGGTCATGGCATCCGCAAGGATTCGAAGCATGTTCTTGCAGACCTCATCGGGATAGTTGTGGAAACAACGGCGCACCCAGTACACGTGGGCCCCTGAGTGATCTTCATTAGCTCAGGGTCCTTACAATGTTTGTTGAACTTGGGAGGGGCAATGTATGTAGAATATGGTGTTGAGTGCAGAAACAAAATGGTAACTTGCCTCTGACTGGCTGATTACTGTGGAAGTCGACGGCTACCCTCTGGACCTGCGCCAGCTCCGGCTCATGCAATGCCTTCCCGGCCTCGAGAGTCTCGTGTAGATCTTCCAAGACACACCGGTGTATCGGCAGACCCGGGAATTCTCGACGGATTGCCGCGATTGCCTGACCCTTTCCGCCACCCACATCAACAAGGACGGCACGGTCTGAGTTGGGGTCCTTCTCGGCTTCTGTCACCAGCCAGGAGAAGTCGTAAATGCCTGATATGGGCATTTCCGATGACACGTGGGCCATGCCCTTGAGGAAGCTGTTCATCCACTTCGGATCCTGCTCCATCATCTCATAGAAGCCCAACTCAGGCCTTCCATATGCAAATGTGATTGGCACATGGTTGACGGTCTGGGGCTCCTTGCGCCCATACTTCTTGAAGTACTCGGAAAATCGAGCGTAGGCCACGACGCCATTTGTCCATCTATACCATCTTGATCAGACTCGGAGCCTTGCAATAGGGTGACGGGAGTTCAGAACAAGCTCCACTCACCCCATATTGAATACATGACTGGTAGCATTCTCTCGCCTATAGTCAAGGGATCTCTGAGTATGGGAGATGGCATCCACACCAGTCTGCTTCAACAAGCCCTGGGCCACGAGGACCCCACCAGTGCGTCCTGCAAATCGAGGAAGTCAGTTGGGAGCAAAAGAAAACCCGAATCTTGCCGGAGTTGACGAAGGTCATACTCAACAAAGCCTCTTCCGTGTTCGTCCTGGCTGCCAAATCCTGGTACGAAATGCTGCCCTCGATAGGAATGATTTCAAATACTTCCCACTCGTAGAACATCTGAGCCGCGGTGTAGAAGGCTGTTACCTGGGCCATATGCATCCATCTGTCGTCAGGCCTCCTGATGGTATCCAGTATCCTCTGTGCGGCGTCGATGACAGTTCGACGTTGAGCCTTGTCCCAGTCATCACTAGCATTGTCATTGTTGGACACAAACTCCGTAACGGCGGCGTTCAGCTGCTTAGTGATCGCTTCTACCTCTTTGAGCGTTTCGTGGCGGGTAGTCGCGGCCATTGAAGCGTGGTTGTCGGGTCTTGCTGCTGCCATATTCAATAAAGTAGATGCAGTGTACGATGAGATGATGTGTTGGTACTTAGGTAGTTTTGGGTGTGAAAGGTAGGTACAAAACTTCGGTCTTGTTGCAATACCTTCGAGGAACTGACAATACTTCTAGAGTCGGGGTCTCGTTGTAATATAAAGCCGGAGATATCAGAGATACATGATTAGTGATGAATATCGCAAGATAACGCAGTCTATCCTGACAGGACCTCGGCGTGATGAGGGGTCACTAACCACCAGCTGCATTGCATTTCTCCGTAGCTAGCTCGACACAAACCTCCCCTGTCGCCGAGCTACCTTGTCTGCTGGTGTTTTGCTGCATGGGACTGAGGGGCTATACTGGGACCTCATACGACTGGCCGACCACTTGTTTCACCGGTGGCCCAGAAGCCAGGTAGATACTAGGGGAAAGTCCGATATATAATATACTCAGTGAGCGCTACAGAGATGATTAAAGCAAGAGGCTGGATCGTGCAACTCTGGGGGCAGCGCTTTTGTAAGGAACCGAAAGGTGCTCTTCGAAGTGCTCCGGGCGACCAGCGTTTGGGCTGTCAAGGAAATCCATGCGAACTCGCACATATTGTGGGCTTGTTGACTGAGATTCCACAAGCGATAGTTGTATTACTGAGGGGTTTCAATGGGGTTTATTTGCTTCGTTCCTTTTTCTTTCTGTGGCGTCTTTCGCGGGCTAGTAATTGAGAAATCCTTTGAATCTATTCCGCTGAAAGATCTCCTTGCCAATCCCATAAACCGCCACCAGAGTTTGCGTGTGCAGTAGGGTTGGTTGATAGCGATATACATGGCCTGCACTCATAGCTCTTGCTACGGAACGGCTATGGGCCATTCCTTGAGATCCTTCAGCATGGCCTTACCCGCAACAAAGTCCGTAGGCTTTCTGGCCCAATAATACCAGAAACATTTAAATAGCCATGCTGCAAATTTAGAAATTACCATCAGTAACAGAACATTCTACTAAGAATTCGACAAGACACTTTTGCCGAGGCCGAGAACAGTACCATTCGTAACTCCTCACCGTTGAAGCAAGTGGAGAAAGACAATTGTTTGCCCAAGATGCGCTTCTCAGCTGCTGCTTTTGTTCTCTCGGGCTTGGCCACCGCTAAGCACTCGCCATATGCTTTTGTTCATGAGCAATAGGGGGATTATTGGTTAGTCACCGTTTACATATACCCGGGCCGCGGTCCGATGGTCAATTACTGGAACGAGTGGATAAGTATCCCACGGTCTCTTCGAGAATACAACAGCACATCCATCACCAACGGCCATGATATTGACGAGCGCAGCGTTGGAACTCATGTAGCCATCGGTCAGTACTTCCTTCACCCCGGTAGTCATTCATTATCTCGTTTTTAGTACTGGTTGGAATGTGCACAGGTTTGGAGCCTATGCTCTTGAAGACTGTACTCTTTGGTTTGATATTATCTCACCTTGGTAGCGACTCCCGTTCAGTCAATGCTAATCTGATTTTGAAGAAATAGACGACAGAACCAATCTACTCCAAGCCTGGACCAATGTTGAGCATTGGGTGGCATACTCGGAGAAGACTGAGGACGGCTACTGCTCTGGCATCATCTTGGGCTCCCTTGGAGGTGGGTGCCATGGTGTTGACGCCTGCGTTTCGGGTCATGGCATGAATTGCGTCCAGATCAACGCGGGTGCTGGGCCAGTCAAGTCAGCTGCATCTGCTGCGCCAAAAGAATATACCTCGGTAAATAGTTTCACGCATCGCGTTCAGGGAAGCGCTCTTCACGTTCAAGGTCGATGCATATTTATTTCGCACATACTAGTCTTAGAAGATTTCATTATATCTGGATACCTGTGTCTCGCTATCTCACGTCCTATCTATCTCCACGTTTCCTACATCGTTATTCTCAAGTAGCAAAACAAAGAAACACACTCCCCCATCCCCATTCATACTCTCAATACGCTCTCGCCACCACGACCACTACCAGTTGACCATCCACGTCCGAACATGCGTCTCAACATACCAGCCCAGTACATGTTTCGAATTCAACAGTAACTGAATTTCTTGTAGTCGACACTTTCGTGCCTGAGGAGCTAAGGATGGTAGCACTCGCAGGACTGATGTTGCTTGAGCATGTTGCAGATGCATTTTGGAATATGATGCCGGTAACAGGGCTCAAGGAACCTGTTGAGCCAGTGCTTTCGTATACTAAGACAAGCCACTCCGCATTAACCTCCTTCAGAGCTGTTTGGCCGCTGAAGGTATGAGACGCAGACTGCCCTGTGGTAAGGTTCTCCACCAGGGCTGTTCCAGATGTAGTCGATGTGGCTGTAGCGGTGAGTCTGACTGTATCGCCAACATCGGCTTCGATTCCATCGAATGAGTACCTAGAGCGATGTGAGGCCAATGAACTGGTTGGTCCAGGTGTCCACACCCAAACCTTCCAATTAATGTGGGAGAACGTACGCATAGTCCGGATACCATTCATGCCAAAGATCAACATCAATCCCGCCATCAAAATAGATGTCAAGTCCGACTTGAAGAGCAGAATCCGTAGTTATCCCATCAAGTCCCACCCAAGCGCCAACGCCAGACTCTCTAGAGCTTCCCCCAGGGACGGAAGAAGAAGGAATAACAATGGTCCCTGTTACCGATGTGCAGCCCGTACTGGATATATATGCTCCACTGTCGCTATCAAAGCTTACGTCCACACCATGTGAAATTCCTGTTGAACTGTCCTTGATATCGGAGCTGCGGTGTACGTTACGCCGGTCCGACCTTTGTTGGCGAGTAGCTGGGGGAGAAACATTGTTCTTGCCACGCGCCTGCACAAGGCTAGAACTAATGGCAACCTGTGCACTGATACAAGCCAGGGTGAAGCTGAAGAATCTCATGGTGAGATATTGAGATATCGGTTGGGAACTGGAGACAAGTTTCGACTTTCGAAGCAAACTAAGTATTTTGCCCGTATATTCCAAAGGTTGCTATCAGGGTAAACTGTAGCGTGATGGACGAGAGGGACAGAATCGACAGAGGGCGCTCGTAGCTTTTATGTTTGATCCTCGACTAACTTCCAGCACAATAGCACAACAGCACAACAGTTGTCACTCACTATTGGGAGCACCCGTGGATCCTATCGACCGAAGTCGACAGGCACACCACTTCGACCTCCCAGCCCTACACCAAGATGCAGGCAGCTTATGCTTATCATTGTGTCACCTTCCAATTCTAACTGACATCGAACCAGATTCTGCACATTATATGTACCTCACTCAATAGTCGCGCATGGTCTGGACCATCGCCCGCGGGGGGGATACCCTTATGTTCGCATTGAACCTAGACTGGCGACATCTTTGTCTCTTTACTGCCACTGTACGCTTCCAAGATACATTCTAGGTAGGGTTACTGAATGCTGCCAAGAAGTCTAGGTCGGCTACAAAGTCACATTTTCGATATTCCTCTTCGAATCTTACAACTTGAATTGGCAAGCGCTTGTGCTTTTGGGCACATGTCATGGAGGTGTGTATTTGGGCGATTGGACACACAAAGTTTCTACACGTTCGACGTAGCATCGGACCACTGTATCTGTTCAGCCAGTTATATCTCCGTCACCAAAATCCTTTCGCTAAATTGAATAGTCAAGACTACTGTGTGATCTGTGTGTGTCTAAGTCATTGTTCAAGGTCAGCAACCCTTGGGAATAGTAAGCCAGATGTATACTTGGGGGGGGTGGTAGACTGTCTATTAGATGACTGGGTTGGGAGTAGGGTTAGGGTAGTACTGACGGTCCGCCACTTACATAAGCTATTTGACCCACACGAAGTCCGATCACGCCATAAAGTTTTGATGGATCAATGTCGCCATCTTGCTTTGTAAGGCACTATGAAAGAGCCTTTGGCACTTAATATTAGCGCAAACTTGATATCAGCACCTGTTACGAACAATTTTTGCACAGTACGGAGTAAGTACGGAGCATCTCTCTCACCTTTGAAGGGACCCGACATCGATACCCTCATTCTCAAGTTCTCGTTCTCATTCTCATGCTCATTCTCGTTTCGTAGCCTCAGTCAGATACCCATCGCTATCTAACCCACTTTCACTTATTCGTTGTTTATTTCTCTACTGTACTCAACTATATACCCACCCACCCACCTGAATAACCCTTTACCGGTAGTATCATCATCATGGTTGGCGTACTGGGTGCCAGGGCCGCTCGCGCCTCAATGGCGAGCTTCACCAAGAAGGCTTCTCTCAGGACATACGCCACCGTCACCTCCATACCACCCAAGCCTCACCACCGTGTCGTCATTGTTGGAGGAGGATCCGCCGGTGTCACAGTTGCTGCCCAGCTCATGCGCACCAAGGAGTTCAAGAAGGAGGACATTGCCATCATTGACCCTGCTAAGGACCATCACTACCAGCCGGGATGGACCCTCGTCGGATCCGGCCTGAAGCCCCTGAGCGACTTCAACAGGACCATGTCCAGTGTCATCCCGGAGGGTGTCACCCACTACCCCCTGCAGGTGTCCAAGTTTGACCCGGAGAACAACGAGCTCAAGTCCTCGGACGGCGTTGACGTCTCGTATGAGTACCTCATCGTCGCCCCCGGCCTCGAGACCAACTTCAACGGCATCAAGGGACTCCCCGAGGCGCTGCAGGACCCCAGCAGCAAGGTCAGCTCCATCTACTCCGAGAAGACCGTCGAGCAGGTCTGGAAGAACATCCAGGACACCAAGGCCGGAACCGCCATCTTCACCCAGCCCGCCGGTGTGATCAAGTGTGCCGGTGCGCCCCAGAAGATCCTGTGGATGGCTCTGTCTCAGTGGGAGCGGGACGCCGTGAGAAAGGAGATCCTGCCCATCTTCGCTACCGGTGCCCCCGCCATGTTCGCCGTGCCAAAGTACGCCAAGGCTCTCGAGGAGCTGCGTGTCCAGCGCAACGTTGAGGGTCTGTTCCAGCACAACCTGGTTGGTGTGGACTACAAGAACAAGACTGCCACCTTCAAGAACCTGGCCGACAACGGAAAGGAGGTTGATAGGGAGTTTGGCTTCCTCCACGTCGTTCCTCCCCAGAAGGCTTGGGACTGGGTGGCTAAGTCACCTCTGGGTAAGACACTCTTCTTTTTTTCTCATTCTCACACTCATTTTCCCTTTTCACGTATGACAAGCAAGCAAGTGAGATCCATCTGCTGACAAATACACCACAGCCGACGCTGCCGGGTGGGTCGATGTCGACAAGACGACGACCAAGCACAACAAGTACGCCAACGTCTTCTCCATCGGCGACGCCTCCTCGCTGCCCAACTCCAAGACGGCGGCCGCCATCACGTCGCAGGCCCCCGTCCTCGTCGACAACCTGCTCGCCACCATCCGCGGCAAGGAGCTCAAGGCCGGCTACGACGGCTACGCCTCGTGCCCCCTGCTGACCGGCCACAACGAGCTCATGCTCTGCGAGTTCAAGTACGGCGGCGTCCCCGCCGAGACCTTTGCCAGCATCCCCGGCATCGGCAGCCAGGACGTGCCCCGGAGGCTGTTCTACCACATCAAGAAGGACATCTTCCCCACCGTCTACTGGAACAGCTACCTCAAGGGAACTTGGTTCGGTCCTAGCACCTTCTTCAGGCCTGACACCACCAAGTCCTCATAAGAGGTCCTTGTGGGTGGGGTCTTTTAGTTTAAAGTCGAATTATATAGTATAGCAAGTTCAAGAAAGTATTGTCTAGACAGCATCACCAAGAGTACCCAGTTCTTTGTTACTGGGGGCTAAAGAGGAAGGTGGTGACAGTTTGAAGTTGGCATGCTTTTCTTGTACTATGGGAACTGGTAGAACAAAAACTTGTTTTTTTTTTTGTTTTTTTTTGAGTTCACTATTACGCTGTCGATTTTCCTTCCGGACTCCCTGAGATCTTGTATCTTGTTCATGGTGCTATTTGTGTCCTGTGCAGAGGTCCAGGTGCTCGTCTGCTCATAAGGTAGACCTGACGGCTAGTTCTCTATAGGGATACCATGTATATTCCAAGTCGAAGTGTAATATAATGCAAGTGACCTTGGATACTTCTTCATATTTCTGCGCGTGTAGAACTCAGCAGGGCTCAGCTCGCACCTGACTGTTCTACCAGGTATTCTCATACCCAAGCAGCCCGTTGCCCAATGCCAACCGGATGAGATTACAGTGTATGCCTGGGGACCGCAAAATAGGTAGTGAAGGCTAGGCCGTGGCGTACTCTAGGATATGTACATGTCCTTCTTCTGTACCTACAGCTCTTCATCAAATAATATCATTACAACCGCAAGTATACCAAGGTGAAACAGTCAAGTAACACTGGACTTTAATGCTTTAATCTCTGTCTATTGCAGTCATATACGAGGTATATGCACCCATAATCAAGACATACTAAGGTACGAGGCACATGGCAGGTTTCATATTGAACATGCATATAATACAAGGGTCCAGTCTTGCATCTCCAGATTGACCTACAAGTCTACAGCCGTAGGTCGAATTTCTCAATATGAATCAAGACCCTACCAAATAGTCCGATTACCCCTTCACATGCAGTTTTCAAGAAGGGAAAGCACTTGAAGCACAAGGTAGTCAGGTAGTTGGTATGATGACTGTTCTTTTATCCTATTCATCGTAGAATATTCTACAGTCTAAACATCGCTGCCAATATCATTACCCTATTAGATCACAGCCTCAAAGATCTGCAACCCGCTCTCCGTCTCCCACTTCACATCCACACCAGGGGACACGTAGAAGATGAAACCCTCCTTCAGGTCAAACTCCTTGCCATCCGCGCTCATCTTGCCCGACCCCTTCGTAACAATAAACACACCAGGCCCATCACCCGCCTTGACCTCGTCGCTCTCGCCGGCCTTGAGGTCAGCCACCAGCATGTCGAACTCGCTCATGGGCGGCTTGTACACCTGGGTCTTGCCCGTCGTACTCCTCTCGCTCTTCTGGCGGGGCAGGACGACGTCCTCCCTGCTGTGGCTCTTGAACGTGAGGGTGTTGGCGAACATGTCGATGTTGTTCTTGTCGGCGGCCGGGCAGAAGCCCACGTTGAGGACGTTGTTCGAGCGCGCCATGCACTCGACGATGTCGCCCGACAGGTAGGCGTGGATGCCGTCGGCGGGGATGTAGATGGCGTCCAGGGGCTGGAAGGTGAGGAAGTTCATGCATGTAAGCGCCACGACGGAGCCTGCATCGCCGGGGTCGTATTGGTCTTGCAGACGGGGGAGCAGATCATGGATGTACTCGGCCTTCACGCTGGCCAGTGCTGATCGGGGAGTGTTGAGGAGGTCCTTCTCGATGGTCTTGACGGCGGCCTCGTCGGCCTTGAGTAGGTTGCGGGTCACCTCCCGGAGGGTCTCGTTGGACCATTTCTCCACTGGGGCGGCGGGCAGGTAGGGGCTCAGGGCGGAGAGGGTGAATATGGACTGGATATCAGCCAGGGGTTTGAAACCGGCGAAGACCTCGAAAAATGACAGGGCGACCGCGATCTCGGGCTTGTGGTTTGGATCGGTGAACTGGTCGGGATCTTGTTTGTGTAATTTTGTGGCGAGCTCCTTGTTGGGGTGGAGCTGGAGTGGTAATGCTTTCGCGATGGAGAGGATCTGGTCTCACTCGTTAGTTATCTGTTCCTAGTCCTGGTCTATTCCTCCACAAGGGAGGTAAATAGGTGATGGTATTCCCTTACCTTTGGTAGGAATGGCAGTTGTGCGTCCATGTTCTCGACAACCTTCTTACCAAGAAGTGTGTTTTGGTCTTTCTTGATGGCATCTGCCAACAGCTCACCAGTCTCAAGTACTCGAGCAGGGAAGTCTGGGTAGTCGCCAAACCACATCTCTGAGTAATATTGGTCATCTTCAATCTTGAAGTCTAAGCCTGGCGTCCTTTCGCAGAGCTGTGCAGCAAGCGACTGCTCTCCCTTCTTTCCCCATGGATAGTTGTTGCATGTACCGCTCAGCTGGAATACACGTGAAGGTGCCATTATGAAGGGGTGGTGGATGTTTGTCTCGGTCGGTCGTGATGGTTAGAGGTACGGTAGTAATTCCTTCTTTGTGTATCTCTTGTAGTCTATTTAGAACCAGCAGTAGGGAGAAAATGGGTGGAGGATATCGGAATCGTAGTTTGTCTGTGTAGAAGACTGGGAAGGGTTCATAATATGATGGAGGAGGAGGAAGTTTCTCAGTGACAGTTGGATAATTAGAAGGGGATCTATGTATTTTGAGCAGCGTACTCCTGCACATTTAAATACCACAAGACTCCATCCATGGATGTCCAAATATAATGATCATCATCCTTACCTCCTCGCCTTATAACGCATGTCAGAGTGTCGTCACAAGGAAGAATATACCTATGACTTCATACACGTGCAATTAGCGGCGGTTGTGGGCCCTGCTCCGACACTCCGGGACCGAGAACGCCAAGACCAGGAACGGCCCGGACGGCCCGGGTGATCCGGACATATGATGCCGGGATCCGGATATAACTACTACTCAAGTACTTACTCCCTTAAAAGGATACGTATACTTTTTATTCAGCTGGATGGACTCACTTGGAATATATATGGCCTTCTTATTCCGAAGTTGGAAAGGCAGTTGGTTTACACTTTATTGAGGATAATCAATGGATAACAGATACTCCAGTCTACTAAAATTACCACTCCAAGACCATCAATGCTCATCAATGTTATTGCGCAAAAGCGATCGCCAGTGTGAGCTGCATTGGCCTAACCTATATCTCGTGACAAATGTTCACCTACATATCACGGCCAATAAACAAACTCTGCAGCGTGAACCCCTCAAAAGTACCATTGTTAGCCGCGAGTTCATCCTGATGGATCCTTCTCGCCACATTGTACGCCTTCGCATGCATCCTCCAACAGTATGTCTTATACCTTGCCCTTCCGAGCACGCTCGTAGGGGGAGGTCCCCGAATATCCACCACGGGGGTAGGACAGCCGGGGGTATCGGTACCCGGACCAATGGATTCTTGCTCGCCATCACCTCTCCCGGGATGACCCTAATCAGGAACACCGACCTCTCAAACCACTCCCGGGCGCTGGCGGAACTATGGGTCCTGTGCGCCTGGACGACAATCTCGACGTCCCTGAACCGGACCTCGGGCTGCCTCAAGAATGCCCTCCTGGTAGCCCGGAGATTCCCCGACGTGTACGCCAGGTCCACCGCCGTCCAGGGGCGGCTCGTGACCATGCGCGAGCCGGGGAGCCCTGCCGTGATTGGCCGCCTCGGGATCAACCTGTGCCTCCTCGGCTGTCCGGGGTTCCTGAATCTGGCCGGGTCCCACTCGCCAGAGGCTATATTCCTGCGGATGAGTCGAGTATGGCAGTAATTCGAGAAGACGTGTGCGGTGAATGCGTCCTCCTGTGTATAATATGCTGAGGGCCTTGGCGCCTAGCTTATCAGAGATTGAGAACAACGGGTCTGGGCGGAGATTCACTAATTCTATACGAGTACTCGTATTGACGAGGGCGTTTCTGAATACTTGTTGTCTGATTTCTACTGGGAGCTTCTTGAGCAGGTTAGGCTCAACAGGTGCCGGCGCAGGAGTGGGTGAAGGGCCAAGGACTGCATCTCGGTCACGTTGTATCGCCCTTTCGAACTTCTCACTGAATGTCAGTTCTGCGTCTATAGAAATGGTTTCAATAGTTGTATGTTTGTTGATGGTTGGAATATTTGTATGGTTACTTGACAGTGTGATGAATGTGTCCCGTTGAAGAATGTGAAATACTGGGCACACCACACCACACCACACCACACCACACCAACCAATATATTGAGCTACTGCTAGCACTTCAGTTCCTTTATCAGAGACACATATACCTGCCATTGTTAGAACATAGTATTGGGTTGAAGAGTTCCCGAAGTGGTAATGTACTTCTATTGGAATTGCATACCTGGGCCCCCGTGGGTACTTGAGCAACCGTCATGGCATTTAACATTATCAGGCGGAACTACCCCGAAAGTCGCCCGGGGATCCGAATAGGAAAAGTTTACGACGTACGCTGTCAATTCGCACGCGGCAAATCTTGCGACTGGGATTTTGCTCAGGGTGTCCCTTATTCCGGTGCAATGATAAGAAATAGATTAAAGAAGAGCACCCATGACTCCTTTTGAGTCATAACGTTTATATGCCAGAAGGACTATAGACGCCGCTGTGAACGCAAACACCTCCGGGTGCCCATATAAGAGACAATGAGCCCTCGGGTACCCGTCATATCGCACAAGCCAAGTACCAACGGGGCCAATCAGGGAGAGACCAAGTAGATGATCAAGAGTAAATAGCGGGAGATCGGCGGACCGCTCCGGACTTTACACCCAAAGATTTGATTACTCTCTTGACGTCTTCGAAGTTTACCTCCCGTAATTGGTTGTATGTGATAACCTTCAAAGTGACGAGGCTACGGGAACCCATTTCCTGCGCTCCGATCTTCCGTATAGTTTGTGGCGGACTCTCAGCCGCCCTGAAACGGTTCAAAACACTCGCAAAACTCCATCCAGAGTCAAAACTCCGCGTTGTATCCAGAAGCTCACGGGTCTTCGGTGATAGAGGTAGACCCCAGTATTCCATCATGGCTGGCAAGGTGGCATAGAATATACCATCGTTGTTGTCGGTTCTCTCGAGCCACTCCGTGCGGTTATATGTTTCCTCGACTAGGTGCGGCTCGCAAAGAATAAAACAGGCTGACGCATCTGCACCATGCTCTAGAAACAAATGGATCAAATTTGACGTTACTGCTTGACGCAGGCTTCCCATTGCGTCGGGGTCGTCGCGCCCTGCTTTTGAGTACGCGTCAAGTACGAGAAGAAAAGGTGTCCAGGTAGTCCAAGTAGGGTCGGGAAAATAAAGCTCTTCATTTTGACGGTACCAGCAAGAGAATGAAGGGGTGTTTACAAAAGAATCGTTGATATTGAGAAAGCGATAAGTAAGTAGCTTGGTCGGATCGTCTTTTGCTTCAGGTGTATGTTTGCGTAGGATCATGTCCCACAGGGCCGCAGCTAGCAAGGTGTTAGTCCCTGCGGGCCTCGGAGACATAAGAGCCGCGTTCTGGGCGGTCAGTTCCAGGGCAAAAGTGATGCAGCCGGTCCAGATTGCTTGACTGACAATTGCTGACTCTATATCATCAGGCTGCACCAATCGCCACCTAGTCTTGGATATCACAAGGCCGTATGGATCAGCATTGCACGAGCTGATACGAAGGCGGAGACAATGATCTTGGTTGGCTTCAGTCATCATTCGACACGTCTGGATCAGGGACTTCATCTCTTCCACGAATGGCGGAAGTCCGTTGCATTCTGCTCCGTTTTCAGCATCCAATATGCTGTCGATGATAACTGAGAGCCCCAAATGTTCCATCTCGAAAACGTCGAGGACTGCGAGTATAGAACGGACCAAGGTTTTCCAAGGGGAGAAACTGCCTGCAAGTTTGAGCAGTTCGCGTTCAATTTCATCTTCTTCCAAGAAGTCTCGCACTGAGCGATGGACGAATTGCAACTCGTGTTGGGCAAATAATTCGGAACCCCTCGTCAAGGGTGCCAATTCGACGAGGCCATTGAACCTGGCCAACAGGCTAGAGCAAGCTATTTGGCATTCGGATTCCCAACTAATAGGCGTCATTCGAGACATGGATTGATTGTCCATCATCTTCTCCATGACCCAGTACGTGGCGACCCATCTGTTGGGCATTGTGAACTCGACTTCTAACTTCATGACTAGAAGCATTTGTGCAGCTCTCTTTCGCTCTGATCCATCGATATCGTCGAATATCCGTTTGAAGATTCCCCCGAGACCCTTGGGGATGTTGTACAGCCTTTGGTCTAGCTGGGCTGGTGAAGAATGATTTCCCATGGCCTTTAACATTTCATATGTGACTAGTCGAACCCAGAGAAAGATGCCGTCCGATCGATCAACAATTTTCCTGATGAGACTGGAGTAGTATTTCCTCTGTGCTCTGATAGCGGCAGAACGCTCGTCGCCTTGAAATTCGGATCGCACAAAACTGAACATATCTTTTCGTGTTAGATCGTGCAGTCGGAGGTGCCTCGAAGGGTCTGATGCAAATATCTTCATGAACTCGTTATACGGCCGGCTCGAGACACAGAATTTGATATTAGTATCCGATGTCGACCAAGAAGAAATGGCTTTTGAAAGTGTCCAGTAGTCCCCCTCCTGCCCGCCTTGTCCGTGGAACTCGTCTAGCCCGTCGATAAAAATGCACAATTTGTATTGAGTGGCAATGATTTGACTGTTGAATATTCGATCGAGTGCGGCACGCAAGTCTTTTAGCTCGATATGGAAGGAGGGGTCATGTCGAATGTTTCTGTGCTTCGCGTTGATTGCAACAGACCAGGTATCCGGAAAGGCGTGCGGGATCAAGGCAGGAAATTGCCGCAGGATATCCCACAGCATTGCCCGGTACAGGCCCTCGA
Source organism: Cytospora schulzeri (assembly GCA_003795315.1). NCBI lineage: Eukaryota > Fungi > Ascomycota > Sordariomycetes > Diaporthales > Cytosporaceae > Cytospora > Cytospora schulzeri. The sequence continues at coordinate 89,043 of LKEA01000063.1, forward strand.
GGCTTTTCTGGAGCTGATCACCAGAGTTCCAGAAGAAGAAGCAGGCGAGAATGAGCTGCTTCCCGTCGCTCTCTGCCCACGCTTGCAATTCCTGACGAGTCTTTTCCTCCTGGGACAGAAATTTCATCAGGGTAGATTTGCCGGCGCCTGCTTTCCCAGAAATGTAAAAGACACCACGTCCGCTTCTGAGCCACTTAAGGAAGGCCTCCCGTTGAACACATCGTTTGAATGCCTCGCGCTCCTCTCGTTCCACTGCCTGTTTCCTCAGTTCTCTATGGTAACTGTCCGACTCACTGTCTTCTGTCTCGTGTCCGGAAGATGAGTCGCTGTATGATTGCTCTTCCTCATGATCCTCCTCACTAGATTCCTCCTCATGGAGTAACCAGCGGAAGGTATCCCTGTGTGCAGGATCAACGGATCGCTGTCTTGTCGTGATAGTGTCAAACCAGAGCATGTCTAGCACCGCATCCTGGGCTGGGATAATCTCCATTGTTTCCAGGAGATGAGAGAGGTCTTTCTGGATCTGCTCGAGGCTTGTTTGTTGTTTGTCTTCTTTGCTGTGCTGCTTGTTTTGGCTTCCAAGAAATTGCAATTCGGCCTGGACGGTGTCTATGATCGAGGTTTGTGTACGGTCTAAGTCTTTTCGAATGCTCTCGGCGTATCTCGGTGATTCCTTGATCAAAGACGTCAAAGCTTTTTTGATCTCGGAGACATCATCACTTTCACACGTCAGTTGTCGAACAAGAAAGCTTGGTGATACCTAGGTATCCAGATTACGTACCTCATCATTGATTGTAGCACCCCGAGCACCTCTGTTCTGTATCTATCCAGTCTAGACTGGAGATCTATGCATTGGCTTTTGTTCCTTCTGTTTCTAACGGAGGCTGCAACACTGGACCATTTCGAGCCAGGTGTCTTCGCCCTTCCTGCCTCCAGGATCTTCTTGAGCTCGTCAGAGACGCCTTCACATCCTGCCTTGAGTTTAAGCAGCATCTCGTCATCCGATGTCATAGCATGTCTTGGAGTTATGACACTAGGTAGGCGTCGCGTAAGGTACCCAAGAGTGTCAATAGCTAGGTCCGCTCCATCGTGTTCGGCACTGGCCCCTGACGCAGAAGAGTAGATCTCACGTGCCCCGGAGAGGAGCTTTGAGGAGAAGTCGACAAATTGAACGATGGCGCTGGCCAGACCGATGGCGCTGAGCGCCTCCATATCAGTACGATGTTGCTCAGTATGTATGTAAAGCGCCGATTGGGGGAACGACAGTGATGCTTGTCGATAGTTCCTGTTCGAGGTCTCTGCAACTACAAAAGCGCGATGAAACTAGAAGAGGAGAGGGAGTTTGGGATGGGCTCCGTCATGTCAGATCTACCTCGCGGAAACGGTGCTGACGTGGCAAAATAGTCCAGGTCAGCTAGTGGAAAGCTCAAAGCCACAATGCAACCCAATCCTACTGCCTACCTGACCTATCAATCACTACTGGTCGTGGCACATGTTGAATGGATTTGCCCGGAGAGCCCAGGCCCAGCCAAGCCATCACGGCGATGTTGCTAACATCTTGTGTGAGGCGCAAGGGAGGGGTGGGTGGTTGGATCAATTAGAAACCGTTACCCTAGAGTATACGACCCGAAATAAAAGGGGAAAAAACACATGGTCTTCGTAATATCCCGGTACCTAATTATGAAAGTTCTCGACGTGGCAGATGAGACGTTATCACGTTGAAACCAGTGACCTCGGGAGCGAACAATTAAATATCATTCACCCTAACCCTGATAGATCACCCTAACCCTGATAGATAGAAGGCCGGAGTGTTAGGGGC
>LKEA01000063.1:90879-120754 GCA_003795315.1 Cytospora schulzeri
GGGTCACCATCAAGTCATTACATAATCGCCGACATCATCTTGTAACTCCAAACTCGGCGGCGGCAACATCGAAGTCACCACATATCTTCCAATAACAACGACATCCCATACTCGTCAACACTCACAGTGATGCCAAGAGAGTGCCCACAATGGCCCCTTGGATGAACCACGCTGTCAGAGCATTTCTTGTCCTAGAGGTGAGCATACTGTCTCTCCCCCTGACACTTCGTTTCATGTGGCCGCCCGTGGGTGCCGAGATCTGACATATTGCTTCGCAGAACTATATAGTTGCCCAGGTTCGTATAGATGTCTCCTTCCATCCCCTGAACAATAAAGTCTGACATTCAATACGACAGATCCTTCGCAGTCCCGGCTTCCACCACGCAGTCCGTCGCATCCATCGCAGGGTCCAGGATCACAAGCATGGCCGCGATCCCCATGAACCCCTACGACCTGGCGAGGCCACGGAGCTGCCCGGCGCGAGTGGCAACGGTTCATTCATGAAGCACTTCCTCGAAGAGCTGGGGAACCAGTTCCGTGGTACACCGACGAATCCTCCCCCACCGCCTGGACCACCCCGCAAACCGAGATGAAGAGCCGCTGGTATCCTTCGGGTTTCATTTTAACAACAAGGAGGAACATCTCTTCCCAGGGTTGATTCGTGGGCTGAGATTGGAGGACGATTTTCCCTGGAATATTCAGTACAAGGGTGGAACGACTTGTTCACAGAGCTACGGCATACAGTGCTTGACGGACGTCCTGCAAACAGCGACACGCAAGATGCCATTGTCGCTAGTACGATGGCGACAGGAGAACGGATCCCTCTAACCTGCTGGAAAGCGGCTTCGAACAAGGCACTCATACACCAGTCCTGCGGCTGACCTCCCTGTCGGGGACTACGGTTGAACAGCGCAATATGGATTCACTCCAATGAGGTAGGGATATGCATTCCTCATGGACGTCGAAGTTCGGGAAGTAGATGAACGGGTTGACCGAGTAGTAGATAGCATTAGATGATCAACGATTAAAGAAGAACCCCCTATCCCACTCCCTTCATGACCCACCGGAATCACCACTACGAGTGACCTTTCTCCATACCTCTCCCACTGGATCTCCATGACTGGCAACACACTCCCACTCACCCATGCCATATCCCTCCGGCGCGATCCTGCAACCCCTCCCGCCACCACCGACAATCAGGTTTCCAGGACGGTACGTCTCATCCATCTGCATTCGGCGAATGACACTCCCATGGACCCTGACATCACTGGGGATGTCTCGGACTTCACCCCACGGCAGAGGCCACCGGATGGGCTTCCACGACCCATCTGAGCGGAGGTCCATTCGCCGGAAGGGCAGGTACTCCATCATCTTCCAGGCAAGAACCGAAGCCAACGACATGCCGCAGTCGAAGCTAAGGCAGTCGTGGGTGCGGGCCAGATGTGCTTTGTGCATCAGCTCGTGGAAGGAAGTTGGCTGGGGACCGCCATTTGTTGTAACGACTGGGTTTGCATCACTGCTGTGCAGCTGGTGTCCTTTTTCCATGTCTGGTGAGCAAGGCTGGCTAGCCGGTTCGATCAGGATGTCCGGAACAGTGACGGGCTCTTGAGTACGACTGTCGGGTGTCTCCTCCAAAACTTCACTGCACCCCATGGCCACAACCTTCTGCATGTCAAAACGAAGGCCAGCTCTCATAGCCTCGCGGACCATCCAAACCAGCGGCACATGGCTGGTACTCTTAGTGTGCGGCTCAACTTCCCATCCACCGCCGACGTCACCATGGCCTCCGGCAAACCACACCTCATCGATGTCTTGCTGGGCCTCGTCCTCAGCCTCGAAGTCCTCATTCCCATTGTCTGTTGACGGGCCAACCCGCGAGATATTAGATGCACCATCATCTGCCGTGCGGTGCGTCGCACGAGACTTGGAGCGCGAAGGTGCACGATATGGTGCCTGTTCTTCCGGCTGGTCGGGCTGGGGAAGGCCAAGTTGATCAAGCTGGCTTGGTCGGCGACCACGGTGCTCCTTCTCAGCGACACTAGGCTTGCCATTTGTTGCATCCAGTCTTGGTCGATAGCGATACTTCGTGTGCATGTTATGCATCATCTGACCCATTCCGTCCAGGTGATGCTCATTATGGTGCTGCTTCCTCTTCACCCTTACCTCCTCACTCTGATATATCAAATCCTGACGGAACTTCGCCCTCCTCTCGTCAATGCTCACAGCATGACGGATCACCTTTGCCGAGCTCCGCGCCGTATAAGGGAACTTACTCCTCTCCATCCACGCCGTCTCAAATCTCGGCACGGAGTTAACCGTGTCAAACAGCCCCAAGAACTGAATCCTCCTCACAGGCCTAGAGAAAGTCTCACGGAATCCCTTCATGAACTCATACATCTGCCTCTTCTTCCTCTGCCCCTCCACATCATCCCCGCCCGTGTCCCGCCGGCACTGCCACTGCGAAAAGGCCTTCCACGCGAACGAGACCATCTCCTCGTTCCCGTGGCTCAGCAGCCCGACGTGGTCCAGCATCTCGGCCAGGAACCGCGCGATGTATGCGCCGCGGCTGAAGCCGAAGATGTAGATCTCGTCGCCGGGGCTGTAGAACCTCATGAGGAAGCGGTAGCCCCCGACTACGTGCTGGTCGAAGGAGGAGCCGACGGCGCTGTCTTTGGCTTTCATGTACCATGAGCGGAGGCGGCTGCTGAGGGAGGTATGTGAGAGGGATCTGGAGACTATGTAGGTGCCTATTCCGGCTGCGGGGATGCAAGTGAGTGTTTGTCAGTCAAAGGCTGCTGGTGGTGAGGGTGTGGGGCATGTCTGGGTGCGGTTGCTTACGCTGGTAGTAGTGGTACTGGTCATCAGCAGTGCGGTCCAACATCCTGTAGATCTTGAGGATGTTCGAATCGCTATCGTTGCCATTGAACGTATTCCCAGTGCCGTCGAAGCACAGGACAAGCTTGTGAGGCTTGTGCCGTCTCCCTGGGGCTGCGCTCATGTCTCTGTCCATCTTGGGTCTCGAGGGCTATGCTCTGCTCGATGCACGAACAGAAGAGGGGTCTAAAGGATGGGGCTGGAAGTGAGCTGGTAGAAATTGGGAGTTTTGGTTTAACCTCCTTTCCAGCCGGGGTTCTCTGCCATTCATGTCCAAGGAAATCCTCGATAGTATACCGTCACTGTCGTGTTGGCTGGTCTACGGTAAATCTGCGTCCCGTGATGCAGGCGATATCACCAAGTGTTGCCGTTGGTCCAGTCAGCAAAGAGGGGACGGGACACGGATGATACGATCGCTATCGCACAAACAGATCGCTCTGGCACGTATTGGCTCTTTCAACTGCAGATCAACCTCCAAGCCATCTCGACAGAGCCTGTGGCAGCTCTGTCATGAGCCGCCTTGGCATTAGTGTGCAACGGTTTCCCCCTCTGCGATTGATGCTCACCGTCGAAAGCCTCGATAGCCACTCGACAAGCCATCGAACACCAGCTGTTTCATATCATTCTGGCATTAACGAGCGGCTGAGCCCTCTTTATGCATCGGATGCCATATGCATGTCTCGGTTCAAATTTGGCGGATATGCTTTTCTCAAGATAACCAGGACCCCTATCCAATCTTGGCAATTATTCCGAGGCCGCAGCCTCGTCAAGGTTACATGCCGGATGATGTTGTGAGATCTTGTAATGTCAAACAAGGAGGGGGTGGAATCCTGCCCATTGGCCCTGATGCGGTCTGACAGTATCAAATGTTTCACCCGTTAAGGTCGTGAACAGGTACAAGACACATAATAGGTAAATAACTGCGGTGGATTAAGTCGATCTGTAGCACGGTCTTCACTGAAGATCACAACGACTTACTAACTCGACGAACCTTGAAGAATAAAGATATGGCTCGGCGGGTCTGGTATAAGTCGGCTTAAAGCCAATCCACGCAGATCCTCCCGCCGGTATCACTTTGTCCTACATGACAGCCACTATCTTTACGACATTGTTATTGGTCTACCGCCGTACAGAACTTTGCTTTTCCTAGGGATCAATTTCCATCTATTGCTACAGCTGCAGTCGAAGGCGTGTTGCCTAGACATCTCAGGTCAAATTCCTTCCCTCCTGGTTGGTCAGGTGTATCAATTTACCCGTTCGAGGTTGACCGCAACTCGCGGCCGAACCATCTCGCGTTCGGATATCGTGCTGCTTGCAGGAAGTAGCTGGCGTGTCTGGCCCATCGCGGCATGACACGACGACCAGATCCATGATCATGATCGGGTACATACGGCGGAAACAAAGCACGAGAATCGATCTGTCGGAGAGGGGGGCTTGCTTACCTTCCCTCCATCCTGTAGAGACTACCGACGCCCCATGTCTCTCGCAACTGTACACGACATACGGATGCTCACCTGCCGAGGTTGCCACGGTGAACACCACCGACGATAGTCTCGCGCCATGAGAGCGTTGGCCGAACGGGGCGTGCAACACTGATCCATGCCGTCAGCAACATCTTCAGCCATTCGTGTCTTATCTGGTCGACGCCAGCAAGGCCTCACAAAGCGGGGGTGCTTTGATTATCACGCCCGCAACAGCCAGCCATTGGCCTCTGCTTACTTCTGTGTATCTTCTGGTACGGCTCTTGGGCAGTACCGTCTCGTGTTGATCGAGCCTGCGGCCTGTCCTAAAGCCAGGTGCTTATTTACGAGGGTTGCTGTGTTACAGTCTAATAGAGAATTGCTGACTGGCTCCCTTTCCGGCATCCGAAATCCTTATACTGGGCTGAGAAAGGTTGATATTTCTCATAATCTGACATCGGAGATCGTGGAGCAATTTTGCTGTCTGCTCAACTGCTGGAGATCCTTGAGACATACGAGTCTTCTTGTGCCTGACAGCCATCATGGCATCACACTCCGAAACCACGAATGGCTTGAACGGTCTGAATGGGACGCATGGCTCCCATGCCCTCAACGGTGCCAATGGAATCAATGGAGACAACGCCGTCGCTCACTCGAGCTCGTCAAACTCGAACCTCCTCTGCAAGGCCAAAACCCCAGACGAAACCTTGCCGCCATTGTCAAAGGCGAGCCACCATGAACCACTAAGGGCGAACCGCGAGGGCATCACAGCGGCCCTAAGCCAGTTTTCCCAGTCCATTCATGCTCCCCAGAAGCCTCTTCCCACCCAAGTAGGGGATGGAACCTACAGTGTGAGGAAGAGAGAGACAGGCTTGAAGTTGGACCTGAGGTACATTGGCTGGAAAGGTAGGGCAGTCATTTTGCTTCCGGCCACAGTCTGTATACTGAAACGCAGTTAGATATCAAGACCGTACTGGATATCATCAAGAGCAAGATTCACGGAAACGAACCCATGGATGACAAGACAATGCTGATGGAGCGCACCATCCGGCTCGTAGCTGGCCTCCCGACCAAGTCCCGGAGCAGAGTCATTTTGACGGACCAATTCATCAATGAGCTATGGTACTCACTCGATCATCCTGTGCTCACTTACATTGGCGAGCAATACATGTATCGCACCGCGGACGGGTCATTGAACAACCCACTTTGCCCGCAAATGGGCGCGGCTGGGACGACCTACGCACGCTCTGTCCGGGCCACCATCATGCCCCCCGGTGCTCTTCCTGACCCAGGACTCATCTACGACAGTGTGATGAAGCGCTCTAGCAGTGGGTACAGGAAACATCCCAACAATGTTTCCAGCATCCTGTGGTACTGGGCGAGCATCATCATCCACGATCTGTTCTGGACGGACTACCGTGATATGAACAAGTCCAAGACCTCATCGTACTTGGATCTGTCCCCACTCTATGGCAGCAACCAGGAGATGCAGAACAGCATCCGGACCTTCCAGGACGGCAAGCTCAAGCCGGATGCGTACGCTGACAAGCGACTGAACGGGATGCCACCGGGCGTCTCGGTGCTCCTGGTCATGTTCAACCGCTTCCACAACCACGTCGCCGAGCACCTGGCACTGATCAACGAAGGCGGCCGCTTCACCCCGCCCCCGGGGCCCCGACCAGGACTATCCGACCCACTGCCCGTCAACAACGACAAGAAAGACGACGAAGTCTGGAAGAAATATGACGAGGACCTCTTCCAGACCGCCCGCCTCGTCACTTCCGGCCTGTACATCAACATCACCCTCGTCGACTACGTGCGCAACATCGTCAACCTCAACCGCTGCGACACCACCTGGACGCTGGACCCGCGGGCGCAGATGGGCCGGGACTCGGGCACGACGCCCGGCGCCGCGGCGGGAACGGGCAATGTCGTGTCGGCCGAGTTCAACCTGTGCTACCGGTGGCATAGTTGCATCTCCGAGAGGGACGACGGGTGGATACAGGAGTTCTATATGGACTTGTTTGGGAAGTCTGCTACTGAGGTTGGTATTCAGGATATGGTGGCTGGGTTTGCCAAGTTTGAGAAGAGTATACCCGATGACCCTGCGCAGAGGACGTTTGGTGGGTTCCAGCGGGATCCGGATACGGGCAGGTTTAGTGATGATGACCTTGTGGAGTGTATCACGTCCGGTATTGAGGACTGTGCAGGGGCCTTTGGGGCCCGTAATGTGCCTCTTTCCATGCGTCCTGTCGAGATCTTGGGTATCCTCCAGGGTCGGAAGTGGCATGTTGCGGGACTGAATGAGTTCCGCAGGCATTTCGGACTCAAGCCGTACGACACGTTCGAGGAGCTCAACTCGGACCCGGACGTTGCGAGTTGCCTCAGACATCTCTACGAGCATCCCGACTTTGTCGAACTCTACCCAGGTCTCGTGGCCGAGGAAGCCAAGGATCCTATGGTCCCTGGCGTGGGTATAGCACCGACGTATACCATATCACGGGTGGTCTTGAGCGATGCTGTTTGTCTGGTCAGAGGCGACAGGTACTATACGACTGACTACAGTCCGAGGAGCCTGACGAACTGGGGCTTCAATGAGGTCCAGTACGACCTGAATGTCAACCACGGCTGCTGCTTCTACAAGCTCTTCCTCCGGGCCTTCCCCAATCATTTCAAGCAAAACTCCGTCTACGCCCATTACCCCATGGTCATACCAGCCGAGAATTTGCGCATCCTTACTTCTCTCAACCGTGCCGAGCTTTTCACTTGGGAGCGTCCATCGTACAATGCTAATTGTGTCGAAGTTACCACGTACGGCGGGGCGAAACAGGTCCTGGAGGACGTAGCCAAGTTCAAGGTGATGTGGGAGAACGGCCTCGGCTCGTCACTGGGGACGGGTGGTAGTGGTGTTGAGTTTGGCTCGGGTCCGTCTTTCTACTCGCAAGATGGGTTGAAGGAGGCCGCGAGAAGCTTTTATAGGGACACGACTGTGCAGCTGCTCGACACAAAGAGCTACGTGCTGGCCGGATGCACATATGTTGACCTCGTAAGGGATGTTGGGAACAGCGTGAATGTGAGTACAGGGACTCTTCCCCAAGTAAATCGCGAAGTGTTCACCTCAACTGACTCTATTCATCCAGGTTCATCTCGTCTCCCGTCTCTTCAACCTCCCCCTGATTACCGCCTCGAACCCCAAGGGCCTCTACACCGAGGAAGAGCTGTATTCTGTCCTAGCACTCATCTTCATCACTGTATTTCTGGATTTCGATCCCGTGAAGACCTTCTCGTTGAGGCAGGCGGCCAAAACCGTGAGTGAGCAGCTATGCCAGCTCATCGAGACCAATGTGGGCTCTGTCACTGGCTGGGGGCTTAAGGGATGGTTCTCCGGCGGCGAGGATAAAAACGATCCATTGCATAACCATGGCTCGAACTTGATTAAGGGCTGGTCAAAGGAAGGCATAAGTGCGTCTGCTATTTCCAGTGAACAGATCCTGCCCACTATTGCTTCTATGGTGCCGAGCCAGGGCATGCTCGTATGTACATCCTTTCCCCACCAATGACTTGGCACATCAGGCTTTGCACATCTCATGTTTCGATATCTCGCTGACTAGATGACAGTTTGCGCAAGCCGTGGACTTCTATCTCTCACCAGCCGGCAAGGAGCATCTACCTGAGATCCAGCACCACGCCCGTCAGGATGCGTCACATCAGACTAATTCCTTGCTCCTCGGGTACGCGATGGAGGCTATCCGTCTAGCTGGCTACCTTGGTACATACCGCGAGGCAGTTGTATCAGATATCATCAAGCAAGACAACGGGAAATCCGTCCCAGTCAGAGAGGGAGACCGCGTGTTTGCCAGCTTCGTAAGTCTACAACTCCCTCCGACACCTCCCCTCGCCCACTCACAATGTACATCAAACTGACAAAAACACCAGGGGCCCTCAGCCAAAGACGCATCTCTGTTCCCAAGACCAGAGATAGTCAACCCCAATCGGCCTCTCGAGACCTATTCGTACTATAGTCTGGGCCCACAGACCTGTCTAGGCCCTGAAGTGTCCCAGGTTGCACTGACGGAGATGTTCCGCGCCGTCTTCAGCAAGAAGAACCTCCGTCGGGCTCCGGGGCCACAGGGCGAATTGAAGAAGATCCCCAGGAGGGATGGCCTTACTACTTACCTCACGGAGGACTGGAGCAGCATCTCGCCGGTCCCTACGTCCATGAGGGTGTGCTGGGACGAGGACTAGTTTGGTGAGTGGTGTGGCTTGGACTGGCTTGTTTGTTCCGCAGAGGGGAGAAACAGTTTGGTTATGTTAAAAGTTTGGGTTTGCACCTTTTTCGCTGCAGTGGCTAACAGATTGTATCGATTGATTTGTACTTTGGTGCCAGCGCTTGAGTGTTCGATATGTTCCATTTGAAGGAGGTTGTGAGGGTCATCTCTTCTCAACTCAAGACATAACAGCTCTATACTCTCGTTACTTTTACTATAGGTTCACCGTAGCAAATTTGGTCGTGTTCTAATTACAACCGTGTATAAATTCAGTTCACTGTTGCTCCGTTTCTCCTTATGACTCTGTAGTGATCCTGTCTCAGTCCTGATGAGTCCGGATAGAGTCGACATCAAACACGTACTCAATGCCTAATCCAACGTGGTGGACTTTAGGGTTTGGACGGCTTGAAGAATCAGACGAGCTCTTCGGATTCTCGAGGATTTCATGATCAGAATCAAAACCTCATAGGAGATAAATCCACAAGGTTGCAGGGAATTCTGGACATATTCATCTTCATAAATGCCGACAGCTGGTGAACAGCTGGTAAGTGTGCTCGAGACAGCTGGCAGGCGGCCGTGTCAGCAACGGCTGCATCGAGAAGGCGGTGTCATTTACTCAGCAGCGCTCCGCCGTGACCGCCCTCTAAACTTTTGGCAATTCTGCCGGCCATATAAATTTGGAGGGACCGAAGATCGACGCAATGCGCCGCCAAACCTGGAGAGAGAGACAGACCTTCTCATTGACTTTAGTTTCGCGCTTCTTTCTGCACTCTCCTCCAATATTGTTATCGCTATCTCTATATTCATGTTTCAGCCACGCCGCGGTAATGGACGAGCTCTATTCCTCTCGTTACTGCCTCCAACCCGTCTGAACGCCGCCAATAGTGTCCTGCCTCAGCGGAGATGGAGAAGTTGGAACGACAAGTCCAGAGGCTCTCCCGGTAATGGCGACTACGATGCTGTGACACCGCTGGCCAAGCAGCTGCAGGATACGGATGTATTTACCACAGCTGCCGCCAGGCGCGTGACGAGGCTGAAGAAAGAGAAAGCGTTGAAAAAGGCGGAGGAAGACAAACTGAAAGTGCCGAAAAGGAGGGGGAGGCCGAAGAAGATTGTAGAAATAAAGGTGGAAGAAAAGGAAGAGGAGAAGGAGAGGCCGACCGGCGACAGGACCAGAGTCAACATCGTCGACGAGAAACTTGTCGACGACGTAATAAACTACCTCAAACCCTCCCTCGAACGACACAAGGGCTGCGACCTCATTTCGATATACCCCGGCGCTGGTCTTTTCACCAACGCCCTCCACGATGTCCTCAAGCCCCGATCCCACCTTCTCCTCGAGCCCGACGAAGCCCTTTATACACCCTTCCTCAAACCAACCCTCAAAGACAAGGGGTCCAGGCTGATACCCAAATCGGGTATCGTCTGGCAGGACCTCGCCGAGGTTCTCACGCCAGAGTACCTTCCCCACCAGAAGGAAGTTGACAGGAAGAACCTAAAGGAACCCCCTCCCCGCAACGACACGCTACTCGTCAGCATGAACCTTGCGATGCACCCCAAGAGGAAATACATGCTCTTCGACTCCATGTCCCGCATGGTCATCTACCAGCTTCTGTCATCCCTTCGCACATCAACATTGTTTCAAAAGTATGGTCAGGTCCGGATGCTCATCTGGGTCCCCGACGACGAGAAGTTAGGATTACTGCCGCGGACCATCCAGCAGAGGAAGAAGCTGGCTATCGAGGGGGAGCTGACGACAGAGTACATCAGCGAGGTGTGCGGTTCTGACAGTACGCTGGACGAGGAAGAGACCGAAACCAAGACCCGGGGCACAAGACTCCGGCCGAAGCAGATGGAGCTGGAAAGCATGCGGCTGACCTTGAACCGGATGAAGGAGGGTGGTTTTGTCACGCCGGAAGGACGGGAGACGCGGATGATGAGGCTCTTCCTGGAGTCCGGGCGTCCTTTGGACAAACCCGTCCCGCTCACGGAGGAAGAGGCCATATACGAGAAGTCGTTCCACAAGGAGCTCGAGGTCCTGCGGGAACAGTACAAACAAGGTGTCTTTACTACAAAGGATCCGATATACCCCCGCTTCAGGATGCTCAGGGCCTACAGCAACTGGCTAGAGAAGCGAGCCAGCAGGCTCCTGCAGTTTACGCGCAAATACGAAGAGGTGTGGGAGGCATACGGCAAAGCCCTAGAAGCGAAGGCCAAGGGGTGGAAGACCGCCGAGAAGCTGATGGAGAGGGCCAAGCAGCTCAACGAGGCGTACAATGTCGCGTGCGACGCCCTGCCCGAGTACATGCTGGCGCAGGTCAAGCTGATGCAGGACCAGCTGCACTCGCTGCAGCAGCCGGAACACCTGGGCCCGCTCATGATGTGGGACAGGAGGCCGTACGAGCCGCTGCCCGTCAAGGCGACCGACTTCTTCCCCAACCTGGCGTGCACGCTGCTCGACTTCCAGCCCAAGGCGATGCACCCTGGCCTCCGGGCGATAGGCCCGGGTACCAACAACGCGGGCGACATCTTCGACATGATCCTGGGTGTCGTGCTGCAGTCTGTGCGGGAGCCCATCCCGGAGCTGCTGGACCAGGTGTGGCCGGGCACGTCCGAGGGCATCGTGCCGCTGTGCCCGAAGCTGACGGACCCGGAGCAGGGCGGGTCCCCGCTGTTCGGCGAGGCGACGGTGGGCTCGAGGGCGGCCAACGAGGGCCAGCTCCTGCAGGTGCTCGAGGAGTTCATGAAGTGGCCGTTCCGTCCCAGCTACCCGGAGCTCGTGGGCCGGCTGGCGGACGAGAAGCTGATCGATGAGACTTCGATCATGTCTGAGGACGGGACGGGCTCGCTGATGGGGAACAACACTATGGATGCATTCTAGGTGTTGTGTCTCTGTGTATATGTGTATCTCTCTCTATGTGTGAGTGCCTGTAAAAAAGGGAGGGGCGGCCTGCGTATCTAGAATAGAAGACATAGATGTCTAGACAAATCTCACGATATTTTCCTGACCTGTATTACTTGACCAGATTTGCATTGACACCCTCCTCTTGTCTTGCTTGGTAGTCTCAGCCAGCCAGTTTGTCTGTCTGTCTATTAGTCAATCCGGCTCTTAATGTGAGACATGATGGGGACTGGAACATATCATTTATCCCAATTGCCCCGCTCCGTCCGTTGTCTCGTAACACCAGTTCAACCGTGAAACCAGTCTTTCGGTTGTTGCCGGCACGAGAGCTAACTCATATGGTTTACAGAAGCAATAGCAATGGCAATCAATCACAGTTGTCAAGCAATAAAAGTCCCCTGCTTTGTCTGTGGCGTCACGATGCTTCTTCTGCTTCTTCCCGCTCGGGATGGCGCACATATGCCGGTCTGGCAGACTGGCAGACCTGGAATACAGCCTGGGGGGATCAATTCTCTGGTTCATTTTTCCAGTGGTTGGATACTTAGATACCTGTTTTATAAGAACCCATGATTGTGGATGTATGCAAGTAAACACGTAGATGAATATTGTCATATGTAAATGGTTTGTTGGATCCTTTGTATGCAGGGCAAGATTATGATGTGACAATTTGGCTGCTGTTATTAGTGTAGTGTATATACCGTACTGCACACTTCCTGACAGTACATACAGTATGTACATACAACCTCGTCTTCATACTCAGGGGCTTGCATATTCAGGGGTCTAGCATGTCCAACTGCCAAGTGCCGGTATCAACCTTGGGATTGGTGTTGTGGCGCATTTGAAAGTGCCTGGGGATTTTATTGCATGTAATCTGTATTGGCATTTTAGTTGGTTGGTTTGCCGTTCAACGATGTCTGTCCCGCCCGTTTTGAGGGAACCGTTTGCTCTTCTTCTTGTTATACCCTTGGTACTGTCTGTGTCTGTGTGTTCAGTACTAAGTAAGTTGCCAACCACCTGAGCAATCAATCATTACTCCTACCACCACCCAGCCATCTGGTTAACCACCCAGCACCAAAACCTGCCAGGTACCAAGTGATAGGTAGGCAGCCAGGCCTGTCAACGTTCGTTAGCCTCTAAAAAAGTGAAACGGCGGCTTGGAACGGGGGGGGGCCTGTGCTTCACTACTGCACTTAGGTGTCAGGCAGTCATGGTGTGCTTACCGTTCTTGGGAATGCTTCCTTAATAATCCATGAGTCGGTCTTTCAGGGCCTTTCCCGCCTTTCCCCAATTGCTAATCGCTAATCGCTAATCGCATGCCCCCCCCCCCCAATCAGGGCAAGTCTAGGAGGGAGTTGCCCCCTGCAGCAACTTTCTTAACAGTACACCAAACCTTCCAAGGTTCCTAAAGGTTCTAGAGCCTAGACTACGGTCCATAGTACGGATTTAGCCCATACCATGTAGCTACCCGGGGCAGGTACATGGTACAATTAGTACCCCGTATCCCCGTATTACTCCATATTGTAGGTACATTTTCAACGTTCCGGCGGCCTGCCAAGCTCCTTCACATTTCCCCAGCATCAAATCAGTGCCACCCACACCAAATCCAAGCCAACTTCCAGGTCACTTAGTTACCAAGGTAACTTTAATTTTTGACACTTTACCATTCTCACCATTCTCTATCTCACCACCTCAACCACTTGGCTTGAGTGAGGTAGTCAGTCTGTCAGTCTGTCACTTACTCACTCAGTAATTTTGTTAGCCATTGCGTGCGCCTCTTTGTCAGCGGCTGAACTGAACAGACAAACTTAATGATGCCATCTTGTTGATATTCATCAGACCCAGACTTCGAATAGCAGCACAGATCATCAATTATCCCGTTCAATCGACCTGCCAATTCGACGACAATCCTCTCCTTGACCTTCTGTCGATCCTCAAATCGTGGCCATCCATACCATACGTAACCTACGTCCAGCCCTTTCCCTCCTCCTTCTTCGGCGACAACGACCTACTTTCGGCCTCCCTCCACTCTGATTGCTACAACATCTCCTCTCCTCTCGATCCGCTGCTCTCCTTCCTACTCTCGACATAGGCTGTCGCAAGCCACGACTCCATCCTCCATGAGCATGCGCCCATGCCTTGGGGTGCCATGATTCCACACAAGATGCGCGCCGCGGCCTTCCCCCGCCGGCCCTCCGCCATCTTGCGATACCTCGTGCCCGCCATCATCCTCGTCACCCTCTTCTACTACTTCAGCCCACCACAAGACCAGCTCACAACGATACCTACTTCCTACGATGCGCCAGCGGATCCCGTACCACCACCCGTACAACAGCCCGCTCCAGTCGAGGTGAATCGCCAGAGCCCAGCCGGCAAGACTGGAGAACAGCCTTCCGAACACAGCGCAAAAGAACAGCATGACATCAACCAGCCCAAACCTCAAACGCCCCAAGACCCTATAACGGATACAAAACAAAAGGAAGGAGATGCTCTCCAGGTCGACCACGGCGAGAAGACCAACACCGGCGGCAGCAACATTGGTAGTGGCAGTGGCAGTGGCGCCAGTGGCACCAGTAGCAATAGCAATAGCAAACCACAGCCACAATCCTCGTCCTCGGGCAAAAGTTCACACCCTATCGACCGTCTCATCAGCCTCGCCGACAAGAAGTTCGCAGACCTACTATCCTCGGAATCCCACTCCCTCGCTGATGCCGCCGCCGCATACCGTAAGCGTCGCGGTCGACACCCTCCACCCGGATTCGATCAGTGGTACGCCTTCGCGACAGAGCGCAATGCCGTCATGGTTGAGGATTTCTGGGACCAGATCTACCACGATCTGGAGCCCTTCTGGGCGCTCTCTTCGGACGAGCTCCGCAAGGGCGCATGGGACTACGAGATGACCATCAACATCAGAGACCACAAGGCGACCGCCGGGAGCGATTGGTTCTGGACGCAGATCTGGCTGAATATGATTCAGACCATTGAGCACCTGCTTCCCGATATGGATATTGCGCTCAACGCCATGGACGAACCCCGCCTGGTGGTTCCCTGGGAGGATATGAATGGATACATGAACAAGGCGAGTGCGTCCAGGGGCATGGTACCGGCCAAGGATGTGATCAGCAAGTTTGAGAACCTGGCCAGTCCTGGAGAGGGGCCTGAACGGGATTTCCAGCTTCCTGAGAAGAACTGGGAGGGTACAAGTAAGTGATGTCACGATACTAGTATGGTGAGACTTTTGTGAAACCGTGTCGCTGACAGCGCTGTTTCTCTGTGCAGAGCCCTACTGGAACATTGTTCAGCGCGGCTGCGCCCCCGACAGTCCTACGCGAAAAGCAGAAATCATGTCTGACTTCAACCACGCACCAACATTCACGCCGGCCTTTGCGGAGCCACATCAGTACCAGGGCTACGTGTCGAACTACACCCTCTCCACCGAGGTCTGTCACCAACCGGACCTACAAGGCCTTAACGGCATCTTTATCGAACCGCAGACCGTGTCCGCGACCAAGACCCTGTTCCCCATGTTCGGCGGCTCCAAGCTGGCTGTCAACAATGAGATTCTACTACCCGCGCCCATGTACTGGAACGAGGAAGAGCGCTTCACGGGAGGCGGCGACCATGGTGTGGACTGGCCGGAGAAGAAGGACGGTGTTATCTGGCGGGGTGTCGCGACAGGTGGTCGCAACCGCGACACGAACTGGCGGGCGTTCCAGCGACATCGATTCGTGGCCATGAACAATGGCACCAAGATCACCCGGGCGGAAGAGTGGACGGAGCTGCCTGCCAACTTCGAGCTCCCTTCGTCGTCCTACGGCCTCACGGCACAACAGATCTCAGCGGCGGGATCCCCACAGACGAACCTGGGACCATGGGTCGACAGCTGGTCGGACGTCGCCTTTGTCGATCTCATGTGCGCCGAGGAAGAGCCCGAGGGACAATGCCACTACACGAGCCCGCACTTCAATGTCCAGCAGGGCCTCGTGCTGGCCCAACAGTTCAACTGGAAGTACCTGCCGGACATCGACGGCAACTCGTTCAGCGGCCGGTACCTGGGTTTCCTGCGGTCGACATCGCTGCCGATCAAGGCGACGGTGTGGCGGGAGTGGCACGACTCGCGGCTCGTGGCGTGGAAGCACTTTGTGCCCATGGACAACCGGTACGGGGACTGGTACGGGATCATGGAGTATTTCCTGGGGTACGACGACGGGGAGACGGTGGTTAGGGGACACGACGAGCAGGCGGCGAGGATCGCGGCGGCGGGCAAGGAGTGGGCGGAGAAGGTGCTCCGGAAGGAGGACATGCAGGTCTATGTGTTGAGGTTGTTGTTGGAGTATGCTAGGTTGAGTGATGCTCGGAGGGAGAAGATGGGGTGGGTGGAGGATTTGATGACTGATAGTGGGTCATGATAGCGATGGATGGCGGTCCTTTTAAGAAGAGGCAAGCAGGCAAGGCAGGCAGGCAGGCAGGCAGGCAAGGTAGCCTTTTTGGCTGGCTGGCTGGCTGCTAATAATAATTGAACATATACATTTAAATATTATAAGAGAGTCGAAGAGAGAAAGGAAAAGAGAAATGGGCCGCTGTCTGGGTAGATGGGAGGAGGGATAATCAAGCCTATGTGTATAATACAGAGCAAGGGATGGGATGGGTTGGGATGGGGAGCCTGGTTGTTCATTGGTGAGCCGATTTCCCCTTCATTCCTGGACAAAATTATTGTTGTCTCTGATGGGATGGGATTGATGAGGATCGATGAGAGGAGGCATTTTTGCATTGGATGTCTGTTTTTTCCCCTTCTCTCTTATCCGGAGGGATTCATGGATTGATTGATTGAAGTGGTGGGGTTGTTTCAATGGCGTTGGATGGGGAAGCTGGCTCAGGCCTCTTTTCAGCTGGGGTACTTACAGTAAGTACTCCAGGTACTTGACCAGTAATCCGCGGGGGAGGGAGGGAGACAGACAGACAGCAGCATTGAGCATTTGTCAATAGCGATAGCCTTTTGAAAGTATTGGTATTTTTCTTCACTTGATTTACTACTGAATGTAATTGATACAGACTAAATTATACATAAATAAATCAAACATTATGCTGTATTATGTTGTGTTGTACACTGATGGTGAAGATGTCCTAACATCATCATACCTGCTGTCTCATTTATTCCCCCACGCTCTTAGCCATACTTTATAATAACTATATATACAGAGGTAACCTAAATATACGTAGGTAACCAATAGCAGCAGCGGTTGGTCGCGGCTGATAGAACTTACGAATATGCTTAACCTCATCAATGACTGCTCTTCTGCCCCCCAAAGTCATCATCATCATCATTCAATCGGTCAAGAGCAGCGGGTGCTGTATGCATGTGATACAGCACAATACAGCACACACACACAGTATTCTAGCAGTGAGTTCTAGTGGATCCAGTCTCCTCCCCCTTTGCATCCACACCAACTGCCACCTACTTGTATGGATCCCAGACTAAGAACCAAAACCCAACCCCCTTGCAAGTATATTACATAAAGGGAGCAGTAACAGGGGCCAGGCATGTATGAATTCCGTACCCACCTTTCCCCTAAGTGCAGGAATAGCCATCACCTGCACTTAGGGGAAAACACCATGAAAAATCATCGTCAACCTTGGTTACCTCGGTGCTATCTCCCGGTTCTGTCTTACCCAATTCTTTGCTAAATTGAGGGCGTGCACCGCCCAGTGATGGGTTTTTTTAATGTCTATCTGGCCCTTATCAGCTCTTGGCCACGAATGAAATGGCTACCATCCATCCATTCATCCACACACGCATACAGAGAGAAGAGAGAGAGTGAGAGGAGTGAGAGGTACAAGCATGCCCACACACACGGACAAAATGTGTGACCAGGTGACGGATCAAATGCAACCGGTGGCACTCCTACTAGAGGGAGGAATGAGCTATTTAAAAGGAGGATGATTCCCGTTTCCCCCTTCGAGGTTTTGGTTTCATTGTATTGTCAACCAGCAAAAGACTGCAATAACAATAACCCAAAAAGAGTCGAGCAAAAAAAGAAACCACAACACCAATCAATTCAACCCATCCATCACTTTTATTTCCTCATAAATCCCGACTTCAGCCTCAAATCTGTTGTTTTGCCTGCCGCTGTTTGTCTCACTCTCACTGTATGTCAGATCTGACCGTTAACATCAACGTCAACGTCAACGTCAACGTCATCCTCTTCCCATCCTTAGAATTCCTCCCTCCTTGCACATACATAACACATACAATACAACACATACAACACATACAACACATCAACCCCCTTCCATCAATCAATCCCCTTGTTCCTCTTGACCGCAACGTTGGAAGAACAACAACCACCACCACCAATTCCCTCCTTTGTTGCTTCTCCCGTTCCCGTTCGTTCCTAGTGTCGTTACGGTCTTTTCCCAATTTATTTTAAGTACTTACTTACACACACCAAAAGACTGCTAGCTCGTAAAATCCAACAACGACGACGACGACGACGTCATCAACAGCAGAGTCAGCAGAATCATCACCAGAATCATCACCATCATCACCAACAGCATCACCAACATCATGGTTCCCCCAACTCTCAGCAACGGTGCCTCTGCCAACGACACCAAGACCCGCAAGCCCAGTTTGTCCCAGGCCGGACCTTATGGACATTACAACCAGTACAAGGACGCCAACACAAGCATGGTCAAGAGCAAGTTCCTGAGCAACCCAGAGGACCTGGGTGTCGTCGCTGTTGGTTTCTCTGGTGGACAGGTACGTTTATTATTACCTTGCCTTGCGACTTGACTTCCTCTATTCTTCCTTACCTCCCTTACTTTGCCTTCGCGACACCGTTGGCAAAAAAACTGTGGAGCCAACCTGGCTAACAAACAACCTTCTTCCCAAACCCACAGTGCAAACCAGGTGTCGACGCCGCCCCCTCCGCCCTGATCGAATCAGGCCTCCTCACCCAACTCCGCGACGAACTAGGCTACCGCCTCCACGGCGACGAGGAGGTCCACCTCTACACGGACCTCGTGCCCCCACCTGGCGAGGACCCACCCTACAGGGGCATGAAGAACCCCAAGTCCGTCTCGGCCGTGACGCGCCGCATCGCCGACCAGGTCTACAGCCACGCCAGCCAGGGCCGCCTGGTCCTCACCCTCGGCGGCGACCACAGCATCGCCATCGGCACCGTGGGCGGCACCGCGCGCGCCGTGCGCGAGAGGCTCAACCGCGAGGTCGCCGTCATCTGGGTCGACGCCCACGCCGACATCAACACCCCCGAGACGTCCGGCTCCGGCAACGTGCACGGCATGCCCGTGGCGTTCCTGACGGGCCTGGCCAACGAGGACAAGGAGGAGTACTTTGGCTGGCTGGGCGAGGAGAACAGGCTGTCCCTGCGCAAGCTGGTGTACATCGGCCTGCGGGATGTCGACGCCGGCGAGAAGAGGATCCTGCGGGAGAACGGCATCAAGGCCTTTAGCATGTTTGATATCGACAGGCACGGCATCGGGCGCGTCATGGAGATGGCGCTCGCGCACATTGGGGGCGACACGCCGATCCACCTGTCGTTCGACGTGGACGCGCTGGATCCCATGTGGGCGCCGTCGACGGGCACGCCGGTGCGGGGTGGACTGACGCTGCGCGAGGGTGATTACATCGCCGAGTGTGTCCACGAGACGGGTAACCTGGTGGCTATGGACCTGGTCGAGGTTAACCCCCAGCTTGCCAAGGGGGAGGATGATATCGGTGCTAGTGATACGGTCAGGGCTGGGTGTAGTCTGGTGAGGTGTGCGCTGGGTGAGAGTTTGTTGTAAAGAGGGGGGATGATGGACTATGAGGAGGAGGAGATTTGGGGGGTTTGGTTAAACTGCATGCATATCATGGTTTTATAGATGGAGTCATCGGGGTGATTTTGAATCTACTGCATCTTTCTTTAAGTCCTTGGCCGACTGACCGACAGAACGCTCGTCCACTGGGTGAAGGTCTCGAAGGGGGACTTGGTACTGGCATTCGACATACACAGAGCGGCCTCTCCTAGGTCGCCCCTCTCCGCCGGTGTCTCGCCCGTTTCTTCACTGCGTCGTCTTCAGCGCGTTTCAGTCCCTATCAACTCAACACTGCGGTCCTTCGGCTTCTCCATGGCCATCTCGGGCACACTTCGCGGCTTGGCGCATCACCACTGTACCTCGGCTTGCGTCTTTTGGTTGACAAGGCCGAGGAGACGCATTGGGAGTGAGACAAGCCTGACAATGTCCTGACCGTTTCCTCACTGTCGTCTCCAGCGTCTTCCAGCCCCCTTCAGCACTGTGAGCCTTCAGCGCCTGTCCACGGCCGTCTCGATCAGGAAATCCGTGGCTTGGCGCATCATGACTGTATTTTGGGCTTGCATCTCATCAAGACAGAGGAGACTCATCATTGGGGAGGGGGGGTTACAAGCCTGACAATGCGTGGCCCCGTCACTTCAACACTACCAGCTTTGGGCGCTATTCCATGCCCATCTCGGGCAATCTACGGCTTGGCTTGCATCTTTGTCCAAGGCCGGGGAGACTCATTGAGAGGGGAGATACGCCTGACAATGTCCTGGCCGTTTCTTCACTGTCGCCTCCAGCGCCCTCCAGTCGCCCTCACTTCAAGACAACACACCTTGGGGGCTTCCCAGGGCCGTCTCGGGCAACCCGTAGCTTGGCGCATCATGGCTGTACCTTGGCCTGCGTCTTACCCAACCGAAGAGACTCGTGAGGAGATGAGACAAGCCCGACATCAATGAACGTCTCGCAGTGGTTTCTTCACCGTCATCTTCAGCGCGGCACTCCAGTTCCCTTCGGCCCTTTTCCAACCGCCATATTGGCAAGCTGCGACTTGGCGCATCATGGCTATGCCCTGGCTTACATCCTGTCCAAAACGGCAAAGGAAAGTCCTCGCGAGGGGGAATAGATCGCAGCGGTGATGCCTGACTTGGGGTTCATGTGTCTGTTGGTCAGGAACGGGCGAGAATCAACCTGCATTGGCACATTCACAGCAACCCCAGGACGGACGAGATGTCCGCATGGCACGTTACGGCCGTCTGAGGATGAAGCGTCGGGTCTGGGTGCGGTGTACGCAAGTAGTTTCCCTTCCTTCCTCCCATTGCCCCCCATCCCTGCCCAGTCTTCACCCGGATCGCTCACCATCTCCCGTAGCCGACCGATGACATGGTTGGTGTCCGTCAGGGAGTACTCAAAGCGCGATGGCCTCGTCCGAATCGCCCGCAGAGGGAGGGAGATGATCAGGGCCGGGAGGGGTTAGGCGGTGGGTGTCTCGTCAGGACATTCCTCGCCCGGAACATCCTCGGCTGCCTGCCCTGGTAGTGTTCTCGTTCGACACCTCGTCAGCGGGGGAGGGGGTTGACTTGCGCGTCAGTCCCGAGATCCGGCAGCAGACTATCCAACAGAGCCGCTGTACCGCTTCATACGGACGGATCGATGGTCGGCTCGGGCGGTGGTAATATCAAGCTAGAGCCTCGAGGCACGGCAGGAAGATTGTTCCCCGAGCTTCGCCCGCCACGAGCGAGCAAGCGAGCAAGCAGGTATGCATGCAGGTATGCAGGCCGACTCAGCCTCGCCGCTGATATCCGCCCGGGCGGTCGGACGGTCCGCGTGGCCCTGGGGATGACATGCAGCAGGGCGAGATGGTCTTTGGTCACTTCTCATCTCCCTGCTGTGTACATATCGCATGGGAAAGGGTACTTGGGGGCGGGAGGCTGGATCGTTACCCCCACTCTAGTTCGAGGTGGGCCTTCTGGTCCTCTCAGCTCAGTACGGATTTAGGTTGCACGACCAGGGGTTCCCTACATACATGGCTCTCTCCCACTCGGTATGTATACATGTGTGGGAAGATGGAAACCGGAGATAACCCGGATGGGACATCTGAAAGGGGGTCCAGCCTGGGTGATCTCTTGTTATGGTATATGGATCGCCATGCAGCAACGATTCCATGCATGCTGACCGATCACGTGCCGATCTAAGATATGGACATGCCTTTTTGGAACAAGACCTTTTCCTATCATGTACAAGTCTCCGAATTACGGAACACAAGG
The DNA here is from genome assembly GCA_003795315.1 of Cytospora schulzeri. Taxonomy (NCBI): domain Eukaryota; kingdom Fungi; phylum Ascomycota; class Sordariomycetes; order Diaporthales; family Cytosporaceae; genus Cytospora; species Cytospora schulzeri. Next base: position 112,445 of record LKEA01000063.1, read on the forward strand.
GTGGTCGGTCGACCGAGGTACTGGGTGACTGACAGCTATAGAGGGTGACACCTCCCGAGATGGAGAAGGCATGAGAGCTCAGAGTGCCAGATGTTGCAACTGTCCCCTGGGTTGGCTCGACTGTCGCATTGGCATGGCCCTGTTTGGCGAGTGACGACAAACATATGGGTCCTAACTTGTCTATCATGGAGGTTAGTCTCATCACTTCTTCTCTAAGCGGAGCCGAGGAGGAAAACGTGGCTGCCATGACGACCATGACATCTAGATCATGCAGGTTTCAGTCCCCAAAAGGACCACATGGACAGTCATCTGGGGGAAAGTGCACATTCAGGCTCGGCAAGTAATATGAGGTATGTCTGTTGGTTTCCCCATCCTTTGGCATCCAATATCATCCATTGGGTGGCTCAGTTACATGAACCACACGAACCGATATCGCTTCCCCCATCTTTAACACGTAATGGCCCCCCCACGATATCTTTCCCGCTTTCCAAGATCCCGCCATCTTCAGCAGAGCGGACTGGTCTGTATGGATCTTGTACCTGTTGACATACATGACCAGCTGTCGGTATTGCCGCCCGCTAACCTCTTCCCGCCATCCCTCCCACCACCACAGAAACCTGCTCGACAACCCTTTCACTCATCTTGTTTTACCATTCCACTGCCTTCCATTCGTCAGGAAGACCCCGGATCGACGAAACCATCTGGGTCTTTCCATCCCCATCCCCACCCTCGCGCTCTCTCTCTGCTCACTCGGTTTCTGACTCTGCATAAGTCGGCATCTGTTCCCGCGTTAGCTTGCAAAATACTTCACCTGTGAGTTGTATCGGAACGAGTTAGTTCTGCATGCTTACCGGTGACTTGGCCTGGTGCTGGTTCTGCGTCATAGCACACATGCCGAAGCTTACCCACCCCTTTGCGATCTCGTTCATGAAGGTCTCGGCACCTTCAAAGTGCCCAGTGAACGCGATGCTCTGGTCGTGGCTGTCATTGTTCTTGAAGTTGTTTGTGTCCCCGCGCACTTTCTGTCCCCCCACAAAGTGGATGGACCGGCCATTGCTCTGGTTTTCTAGGAAGGAATTCAATGCAGAGAACGTGGGGGCTTGGGCTTCCCCACGGTCATCACATCTAGTATGCTGGGCCGGCTTCTGGCCGGTATGGGCATCCTGAGTCTTCTCGTTTGTGTTGGGTTTGTCATCCATCTTCCCCTGGGTGTTATCCCTCTTCTTGGACATGTTCATCACTTTCTGGTTCTCCATGATGGGGGTCTTTCGGTGTGTCTCAGGTTTTGTCTTGGCCTTGGGCTTGGTGTTCGCTTTGGAGCACTCGATGATTCTCTCGAGGTTGCAGAGTATGAAGTCGAAATCAGCTATGAGCCCATCGAATTTCTTCTTGTCATGTAATGCCCAGGACGTCTTCCTCTTTAAGTTCTGCAACACAGCACGTCGGCTGGCTTGAGTCATCTCCCCTGACGAGACACTGCCACCCCCTTCCTGCTCTGATGAGAATTGGGCCTCAAGTTTGGGTACGCTGGCGTCCACGTCTCCGCTGCAACTGTATCTTTTACAAAGCTTAGTGGCTCTTCGGATGATGTCCTTGATGCCCAAGACACCATCAGGTAGAGCATCGGCTACGTGGTGTAATCCATGTTGTGTATCCTCGGCGAAGCCGTCGAGCTGGCATGACGGGATCGACGTCTTCTCAATGTCACCCAGCTGGCCAAGCCTGACTTTCATCAACTTCACCTTGGTTGCCGCCAGGGTAAAATCCCTCATGTAGTGCTGCCCGTCTTCGAAGTATTGGAGAAAGTCAACGCAAGTAGTAACAAGGCTGGCGAGTCCGATGCCGCCAAGTGCTAACCCTGCGGCCTCTGCCATGCTGCTTCTTAGTCTCGCATCGTTTTCCTTCAGCTCGGCTAGAATAGAAACCTGGAATGGGAACCTTGGTATGACACATACAAAGTTGAGCCGCAAAAGGTCTTTTTCTCTTCCAAATCTTTGTTCAGCGGGAGCCGCAAGTGTCTTATAATTAGCAATAAATCACTTTTCATGCGAGAAATCCGCCTATAACGATCAATCATCTGTTTTGTTATACGAGAAATATGCCTACGCAGACGCCTACACTCGACAGTGCTTGAGGTTGCACGGCAGGCGTTTGGGACAACACTACATGTAGACATCATGTATGCAGTCCCTTGCAGCAACAAAACGGTGAGATTCAACTGCATGATAGGTATGGCCAATCAGTAAATCCTGTTTTATTTTCTCAACAAGCGGCAGTGATCCTTCCAAGGTTGGTTTCAAGTCTCCACGGAGTACAGCACACACATGCACCGGCACAGCCGCACTCGCAGCACAATTTCTTCTCAGCTCCGCCAATTTCATCTACACACATCAGTTGCTCCTGTATGCACGTCACGTCTGCTCCACAAAGATGAGCCCGTTGAAAACTTACACATATTACATGATATGCCCGTACAATCACCAGACGCCCCAGAGAATGGCATCAACTGGACACCAAGTCTCACAATCCGGGCAAAGAACTTCACCACGAGAAACCTGCGTCTCAGCACATCGGATCTGCGAAGCCTTTATAACTGGAGCGGAAACCACACCCACGACCAATCATTTGGCCACTTTGGTCACCAGGAGGCTCGGCGCCGCTGCGGTTCGTGCAAAATGAAACAAGAAACCACCAGATAGACGTGTTGAAAGTGGCAACACCACCACCATGGTTCGTGGGGCTGATGGACCAGCTGTGAAACAGGTGACACGTTACCCGCATATCGAAGACCAGGCGAGGCCCTTCTCGCCCGTATACGAACTCCAATAGAGGAGAGCCGTTGCTCATCGTCGCCAACCTCGCTACCAAGTTCCCAGGGGGCTGGATTGATTGGCAGCTCCTTCGAGGAGGAAGAAGACCATTGGTCAACATCTAGTGACGAGTCACCATCCGACGACGGCGTCGTCCAATCTCAGGACCCAGTCACCCCGACTGCCAACCACCACCACCACCCACTACCTCCTCCAGAAGAGTGCGAGGTGGACATCGAGGTAGGGCTGGAGATGACATCCACCAGCAGCAGGATTACTACCACCACCACGACGACGGAGAGTATGCCCCAGCGGGTCGCCAACATGGGAGGCGACGGCATCGACCTCGTAGAATGGGGCGACGGCCGGGCCGAACACAGGCCCCGGTCGGGCGGGGACTTCTTCCACCCGGGCCGGGTTGTCAACCCCTTCTCGGGCAACAACGACGAGCTGGACCGGCGCACGCTGGTGGTCCTGTCGACGACCAACAACGGCTACGCCGAGTGCCTCGCCCTGTGCCGGCACCCGGACCACAGCGGCGAGGAGCGGGCCAACTTCTACAACGCGCACGCCGCCGTGTACAGCAGCGGGGAACCTCCCCCGCCGCCGCCGCCGGCGAGCACCTGTGACGGGGAGATGGGGAGGAGGAAGAGGACCAACGAGGCCATCGAGATCAGGTTCAAGAGCCCGCGGTTCAGGATGCAGGATAGTTGTTATGTCAACTTTGAGCACACCTGGACGATCCGCCCGGACTTCCCCGTCATGGACCTGGGGTACGTGAGGAAGGACCAGAGGAGGAGGCTGATGGAGATGCACGCCGAGATACAGGTGGACCTGTTCAATCGTAACATCAAGGAGCATGGGCTGGGTGAGAAATTGAAATTGTCTTGAAAGGTCATTTGACAAGTTTTACCGTAGAAAGGATTGATTGGGGAGTGCGGGTGTTTTTCTCAATCCGGTACATAAGGGTATGTATGTATGTATGTAAGTAGAAAAACAAAAGGGGGGGGGAGGGGTGAGATGAGTAAAGTAGGTAGGATTGGTAAAAAGAAGTTGAGCTGTCATATTTGAAAACAACGCAATAGTCTTGACGGAAACGTGTAGAACTTCAGACAAATGGGGTGAATATTCGGCATAGCCTATGCCCAGCCACCACATATGCCGTTTAGAAGACAGTATGGTATACGGTGAGAAAGAAGCACATTGCGACAGGTGTTGTTAGCCCGTAGGGGCTCTCAGTTAGATGACCATCATTATTGTGAGTATATACACATATCATGTGGTCAATTCAAATTGATAATCTCACATGCACGCAGACCGTGTTATGTGTGGTATTCAAAACGTTTGATTATTCCATGGAATTGCACCCAATATAATTTTCTCAATGGCAAAATGACAATATGGGCCAAATGCAATAATGTGTTCATTAGTGTGGGAGTAAAAGCAGGGGATCCAGCAAGAGACATATTGCAGGGCGCTCTCTCAACCCCTACTACAGCACCCATTATGTATTGACTTACACCATCAAGTCACTGGCACAATTAGTGGGAATCGTCCTTTTAATATCGACTCTACTGGGTCCTCGTAACGGAACTGAATCATAACAGTTGGGCCAGCTCTCGGTGGACACCTGAAATGTTGAATCATTATGGAAACGCACTTTCGTCGTACTCATGTTACATCTACTAGGTACACTCTCATGATTAACTCGCCAAGGTAGTATGCAATGAAGAGCTCCAGCTAAGCGATCAATATACCACCAAAGCAAAAGTTCTGCAGAAACACGTTGCATGTTGCACTGTTTGAGACATGGCAAGACCACGGCCTATGGTAACAAGTCTTATACGTAATCGATAACTATTGATTGCTTTTCCTAACCAAGTCACAGGGCCCTTACTCTGGAAGGGTGGATTTATGATACCTTGGCGGGGCAGTCAAGGCATTCGAATAATGAATCATCCGACTGAATCCGACGGCTCTTCGAGCAAGAACATGTTTCCTCGTCGGAGCCGGGTGTTGAGTGAGGAGCAGATACCCTATGTAATAACGAGAAAGAAGGATATGAGGTCAACTGGTAGGTACATAGTATTAATACATAGTAATAGATGTTCAAATAAGCTTTTCGTTCAAGGGGCATTACTTGCAGGAATCATATGTAGGAAGGGGATCAACCGGCTCGGCCCTGCATCTGTGGAGAGAATCCACAAGAGGCATTGGTAAGATTGAGTTAGGTACTTAGACTCAAGTACTGAGCAGTGTATACTCATCTGATTACTTAAGTAGAGACTCATGTCCCGCGCCTTTTGAATGTCAAGAGGACTCAATTAGAATAACCTCAAGACACCCTCCCATAAATAGCTAAAGAAGGCGAATATATCCCAGGGCCATTATCGTTGAGATGTCCATGTGCATATGTTGTTCTCACTCTTGGTCAGCCATGTGTGTATCTGGTGTATATATCCGTCGTTGTTTGATTATGTACGGATGGATGATATTGGATAATGGATATATACTGTAGTGTTTCATGCCCTGGGCGCCCCTGGTCCTTTGGAAGGAGGCTGAAGTGGAGACGGGAGGTGCCGGCGCCAATATAGTATCAACAATCCACATCCTGGTCGAATTGAGGGGTTCGTTCGTACACCGTCCTGACCGCACACCGTACACCCTGACCATACCTAGGTACACTTTACCTACTGCTGGTGTAAGTGGGAGGGGAGGTGGTTATCATGGGAGTGAATATAGAGTCAGGGTCTCCATAATAAATATATGAGTTCTTATGAGGTCTTTCCCATCAATAACATATAGGGTATTTGTGAAAGCAACCCTGGGAAGACTCCTGAAACTCGAGAATACGTGCAGATTGATGAAAGTCGGTATAACATGAATATGCATGGTGACGTGCACTTTTCCCCGGCTTGCGGCGTTTATCGATACTCAACTAAGTATCAGATTCGTATTCTGTTTACTGTCTACTGCAGGAAAATAGTGGGGGTTTCAAGGTGGCTGGACCAATTAAATGTGTGTGGACATGTGGTTGTGGGCTCTTCCAGCCATCGGATATCGATGATGCCAGGGACTTGTCGACGACGACAATGAGAGCACGACTGAAAGCACGTTTGCTTCTGCATGTACAGTACGGATCCGTACCGATCTTTTCTTCAGAGGAAAGACCTACACTAAACTAGACTAAGCCTTTTACTTTCTGACCCCTTTTTATGTAGGGTTATTGGGCTGCATTGGTTGGATCGACGACTTGATGATCCTTGTGGTCCCTCCCATCTGCTGCAGCCAGCACTGAGGAGATTATCCCAGCTCTTTGCCAGCCACCCGGAATTTAGTTACGGACTACGGACTATTATTACTTATGTACTGTAGGATAATCTGTACTCTGTACTCTGTATTGTAGTGTATTTCTTCTGTATGACTGTACGTATTACGTCCATATTTACACAGTACATACATACTTAGTACAGTAGTCAGGTCAGGTCAGGTCGGATCGGATTTCCCCCACCACCTTCTTTTTCCCTCTCTCACACACACACCACACACAAAGTTTCTCTCTCTCTCTCTCTGACCCCGTTGCTTGTTGCTCATTGCTTGTTGCTTGGTCGATCCTGTCGCTTTCCAACCTCATCAATCAAAGATCAACATAATCAGACGCCCGCGTTGCTCGCTCCTCTCTTTCCCCTTCTCTTCTGCCTCCCCACTGGCTAGTTCTGTCTATCTGTCTGTCTGTCTCGCTCTCTCTCTCTCTTCACTCCCTCCTACCTTCGCCTTCAAGGTTCCTACTTCATAATATTCAGTGATATGGGATTGGGTACATTGCGATAGGAAGAGACAGAGAGAGAAAGAGAAAGAGTTGATTCGAGTTGTTGTTTGGGAGATGCGATGAGCTCCCCATCCAAATCACGCGTCCAACGACAACGCGACCACTTCGATCGCCAGTTTGATCGCTCATCCCCACCAAAGATCGATTTCGACCACGACACCGACCTCTTCCCACCCACGAGCCGTTACCTACGTGACCGCAAGGACTCAGGCTCAGGCTCGGGCTCCATATCCTCAACAAGCACGGGCACACCGGAGCGCGAGAGGGGAAACCCTATTATTACTACTGCCAACAACAACGCCACCACCTACCCAAACTACTACGACTACTCCGAGAACGGTCCTCCTCTCAACATCCAGACCCAGCAACAGAAACAACAAGAGGCAAACGAGGCCGCAATGGCCAATATGGCAATGCAGGTGCCCCTCCAGCAACAACAGGGCGGAAGGCTCGTCGATAACTCGAGGCCCCAACCGCCCGTGACCACCGCCCAGATGGCCGCAGCCGCCCGCATTGCAGCTGCCAATGGTGGTGGTGGGGGTGGAGTTCCCGGTGGTAATGGCGGTGGTGGTGGGAGAAACGCCCGCCCGCCAAGTTACGCCGGTAGTACACACGCCCAGAGGTCCCCAGAGGAACCCGTCTTCCCGCCCAACAAGGTCGACCTCGACGCCGCGCGGTACCGCCAGACACAACAGCGCCGGCCCCAGGGCAAGGACGGCCGGCCATCGACCAACGGCTCCGGTGCCGGTGCCGGTGCCGGTGGGCGCCCTCAGTCCTCAGGCATCGGAGGAGGAGGAGGAGGACCAGGAGGCGGGATCCCCAATATTGGGACCAACAATAACAACAACAACAACAGTCCAGGCAGCGATAACAGCCCGCCCATGCTGTCCCCCGGGGCGGCCGCCCACATCCAGCGCCTCCCGACTCCCAGCCTGGCCACGAGCGTGCTGCAGCCCCTGGACGCCAAGGTGGTCGAGTACGGCACGCTGATGAACGAGGCGCAGGGGGAGATGGCGCGGCTGGACGACGAGATGCGGCAGCTGCAGGAGAGGCAGCGCGAGGCGGAGGGTCGGTTCCTCGAGGCCAAGTCCCGGCACGACGAGTACAGGAGGCAGTACCAGGACGTCGAGAGGGCTCTCAAGGGGGACTTTATCAACGGTGGCATGGCGGGTAATGGTGGCGGTGGTGGTATGATGGGTCCTGGCATGAGGGGTGGCCCGGGTGGCGCGCCTCCTGTGCCTCCCGTGCCGCATATGGGGGAGAGGCAGATGACGGATGGGGGGAGGATGGGAGGGGGGCCCGGGCCCGGGCAGCACCGGCCTGCCATGGCGAGCCAGCGGACCGTGAGTGCTCATAGTGACCAGCCCAGCATGATGAGCCAGGACTCGGTGAGGACGCAGAAGAAGGGGCGGTTTAGTAGGATATTTGGGGTCTGACTACGCTCGGGCCGGTGTTGTTGATTTTCTGATGTTTTTTTTGTTTCTTCCGTAATGATCATGATGATGATGATGGTGTGAGGAAGAGAGGGAGAGGAAGAGAGCCCTGGGGAGAGAGGTTAATAATCATGGACTGCATTGCATTGCAGTGTCAGTGTCAGTGTCAGTGTCAGTGTCAGTGTCTTCTTGGGAGACATGGAACGGTAAATGAATTCGTCTCGAATGTTTGGTTGAC
>LKEA01000063.1:120772-148475 GCA_003795315.1 Cytospora schulzeri
GGGTCGCGAGATGGAAACGAACATACATTGGGGCGTTTCATTTGGAACTGGATGGGAACTTCGAGAAGGAGGTACGCATGGAAAGGACTGAAACATATTAACTCACGACACGATTAATGACTGTTTGTTGATAGACGGACGGGCTTGATATGCTCAGATTTTGGTACAACAAAACGGGGGCGTATAATCGAGTTGCCCACTACATATATGTAAGTAGGTAATTCAGATATATGATCATGCATTATGAAACTTGATACATATTCGTTCAGACGTCTCGCTCCGGTGCCGTATGGATATGTTAAGTGTCTCGAGTGCCCTTGCGCAACTCTCCCGGGGTGTATGTGATTTCCTGGTCCCTGTTTCGTTGTGGGCTGGTTGGGTGTCTTACCTAGCTATAGGTACTCCAGCCATCCCCTGGGATACATTCCTGCTGCGCTACTTGTATGCAGAGGTAAACATGATATGCTTCGAGCTACTGTACCTTTGTTCTTCCTCCAGGGTATGTTTCCCATCCGGGGACTATATATATACCTGGGTAAGTTATCTAGGTCTACTGTCACGCATTGCCTGCTCTCTCGCCCGAGTTTTATCTTTGGGACTAGCAATATCTGGGAAGAAAGATACGGAGGCACACTTCCCTGTGATTTGGTGGGTTGAACCGGACCAACGCAGAAGGAGGTACGTCTGGTTGAGAACTGAAGGCCCAGAGGGGCGTGTTTCCTATGGGACTGGCATCCACCTATTTGGATGTGCTCACTTTGTCGACCTTCCCACTACCCTAGGGTACTGATTACCAGCTGGATGAATGAGATCTCCGACGATACACTTTCATCTTTGGGTGTACATTAGCGGGCGTAAGTTGTTACTCAACGGATACATTTGGCGTTTTTATCCCGATGTACACTCGTATACCGTCTCTACTGACTCCCGACTCCTTCATGTCGGAGAGTTTCAATACTGATCCTAATCTAGTCTGAAGTTTGAGTCTGCATCAGTAATTACGTGGCTCTTACGGCTAACATTTGGACCGTATAAGGTATTCCAATTCAGGCACAATGTGTAGGTCATGGGGCCAGAGAGGAGCGTAGTAACTTGAAAGAGGCACTCCTAAACTGGGAGGGCTGCTTACTCTCACTTTGAAGACATAGTCAAGGTGACTGACAGACTTATAGGAGACGAACGGGCGAGTGTGACTTCGAGAAACCATACCATACGGCAATAACTTATGTATACGGCGGCACAGAAGGCTTCAAAGTGCATGATATCATAACATCTCGTTACATTCTCCGTAACAGTGGTCTCTACAGGCTCCCACCTTCCCCAGGCGTGTCCGAAGTGACCGTGTAGTGATGCCCTAATTCTTCCCACACTCATATGCACCTTCAGAAGCCCGGGCCCACCAGCATCTCTAGAATTTTCATGGGGGATGCGATGACAACAGCGAGGTTCGAATCTTCCAAAGTCGTGCCTTGGGCTTGGTTAGTTTGCGGAATGCAATTTTCATTGCTCCCGAGGCCACATGTGCATCCACAACTCCAAGCCCGAGGCTCGAGCATCACCTGCACTATAAGTCGGGCGGCGATATTGCGGCCCAGGTGGAATACAAATCAGAAGATAGATCGTATAGTTGAAGGCATGTGGAGGTCGACAATCGACTCAAGCAATACATGTAATCATGCCGAAGAGAGCAATAGGGTGGCCAGTTTCGGCAGTTGACATTGCGAAGTCAAGTCAGAGATAACATCAGGCTCTGCGAGAGTTATACACAAAGCGCTTTCTCTTCGCAACGAGACTAGTTCTCATCTTGCTGGAGGTTTCTGTGCCGATTATCTACAGAGGTAGGGCCAGGAGAGAGCCCCCCCCCGCGTGGGAACTGCAGAAGCTGAGGCTCCATGCCATTGTTCAAGTCCTGCTGAGTGTTTGGTTTGCATCGCCACCGCTGTAGAATAACGTGCAGACCAATCTATCCAATGCTGCATCTGTTCATGTCCTTGTCCTTACAAGAACTTCCGGAGGCTGTAGGCTATGATCGGCTCCTCGGTCGCGGAGCCCATGGCACCGTGGCGATGTAATATTAGTGAGTGGGTGAATCCCGAAGCTGCTTTTTGATATCTCCGTGTGTACTTGCATATTTACAGCATTTAACAGTACTGAGACTAGTAGTCATGATGGGACGGCTGACTGTTGAAGGGCCAATGAAGGAGTCCTCCAGGGCTGAGGAAGATTCTCTACCACGTAGATTCCGGCAGCCAGCGACGTCCGTGGATTGCGAAATTCGAGCATCAATGTATCTTGCACCTACGGCTGTTCAGAACTTGTCTCTTTGCCTGGCAAAACTCGATAATATGATAAGCATTGTACCGGAACACATCTGGGCAGTGAACTGCAATGCTAACATTGCTAACATTGATCCAAGGCCTGGCCGCATTCAATGTTTGAGATGCCACATTCAGTCTGTGAATTCGGAGGCACCCTTTCAGAGGAAACAAGCATCCAAAACGAGAAATGCTACATTCTCTGGAGTGATAAGAGCAGATCAATTTGGATCACGATCAAGGGCGGCGACGAGTTGACTGTGCTCTGCCTCCATCTGGCAAGCATCGCAGCTGATTCCTGCCTCCAATGTTCCAAGAGAATCAATTCAGGTGCCGATTCCACAAGAGCAGAATGTACCACTATGAAAATCACTTCGTGTTAATTACGAGGTCATGATGCTACTGATATGCAGACCATTTGGTTGGATGGCGCATCACGCATACAATAATTACACCATGTAAATCACCCGTCGACAATCACACCAATTTTAGCAACAAAAGCGGTCTCCCGTTGCCCCCATGTATGTAACTAGTATAGATGAGCCCCTTAAGACCCCCCCTAAGGCCCCCTTGCGCGTTTTCGATCTGCTTCACTGCCGCCAACGATCGACCGACCGACCGTCCGGTTTGGGGGCCACGACCGGGAGCAGGGGAGGAGATGATGGGAGACGGACAGACAGAAAGAGAGAGAGAGAGGAGGGGGCGGCCAGACAGAGGCGCCAGCCAGAGAGAGAGTGTGTGTGTGCATGTACGACTCACGTGAGATCCACTTGATTGCGCAAGCACCTCAGGATGTACGAGATTAGATGCTGATCGTGGCTTGCCGTGACACCTTGCGTGTCCTCGTATGCACATGTGTGTTTCATCTCAAATGCTCTCTCATACACACACAGAGTCCACTTCTTCTTCTATTGATTGGAATTTCACACACACACCCGGGCGGGATTGAATTAACTTACACTCTCCCCCCCGGTAATAGTCTGTCGCCGTGACCCGGCGGTCTCTCCGGCCACTATCGAGACCGCTCCACTGTATGGGCTGGGGGGTTCTGAGCCATTGGTGTCTAGCACTGATCTAGATGTTTGGGACGTACGTACGCACTTACGTACGGCAGGACATCTTCCAAGTCGGTATACACACATACATAGCAACCAAACCGAAGTGGAGCCAACAAACATGGCGAAGGCCAAGTTGACGACAAGACTTCACGCTGAGCACCAGATGATGTAAATAAAGGACAAGTTGTTTGCATAAGTGTATTCCCAAATGTTATTCCCAAGTAAACTGAGGCAACGAGAGGCCTCGAGGAAGAATCCAAAAGAAAAGAGTAAAAATGTTTCCAGTACACCCGCCAGGCGACTTTGGCCTGGAATGCTGTTGTGTTTGTTCCCACCCATCTAATTAAAAACCCCCAAAAAAGTAACGCCCGTCAAACATGATTTCGCGGATTTTTTACATTATGTGATATCATGAAGCCCAACCCCCTTTAAGACAAAGATTCCCCCAATATCAAAAAATATAAGACGCATGTTCCATTTCCCGGTATCATCATCCACACCGTGTTGTTTGTTTGTCAAGAGGTTTGCAAAAGCAAAGAGAAATTAAGCAGTGACCATGCCCATAAGGACGTAGCACACGAAGCCGATGATGACCCACCACATGAGCAGGCGCAGGGCCGTGTTGAGCATCTGCATCCTGTTCCTCCTGCGGGAGCGGTTGACAAAGTCGGAGCTGTCGTTGACGTTGGGGAACTTCTGGCCCTTGGGCACGGCCTCGCCCAGGAACCGGCAGAGGGGCTCCCACCCTTCCTGGACGCGGAACTCGAGCAGGCGCTCCGGGTTCTTGCCGTCGTCGGTGGCCTGCTTGACGACCTTGGCGTAGTGACGGCGGTAGACCTCCTTGCCCTTGTTGGGGAAGTCGCCCTCGAAGAAGGTGTCGAAGAACATCTTGAGCATGGGGTAGTACATCTGGGCGGCCCAGGAGCCGGACAGGCCGAAGGGCAGGTACTTGTTGCTCAGGATGCGCAGCTCCGGGTCCGTGGCGCGCCAGTAGACGGTGGGCATGGTGGACTTGTGCCACGAGTCGATGTCACGGCCCGTGAGCACGACCTTGGCCTCGGGGTACACCTCCATCAGCTCCTCGGCGAAGGCGCACGCCGGCCAGTCGCACACGGCCTGGCAGTTGCCCAGGAGCTGGTCCCAGAACTCCCGGGTGCGGATGGTGCCGGCGGGGAGCGGGGAGCGCTCCGGGAAGTACTTGGCGACCAGGGCGTCGTGCCAGAGGAGGGCGTCTGGTGGGTTCTCGATGGACGCGCACATCATGTGGTAGGTCTCGACGTAGCCGAGCTTCTGCATTGCCGCGCGCATGGCTGTTCAAAGAGGGGTCGCATGTCAGTATTGGGTATCTCCGACCGACATCCGGTGGTGGTGTGGAAGCAGGGGGGGTATTGAGAGAGACCGGGGTGTGGTGGGGGTAATGGTACGGTGTGTGTGTGGGTGTGATACTGGGAGGGGGGGTGTGCGCCCAGATGTTTGAGAGTGGGTGGTGAGAATGGGTTGAGAACTTACAGGCTGTGCCTGTCCTTCCAACTGCCAGCAGCAGGACCTTCATGGGCACCGTCCTCCTTCGGCCACGCTTATCGAAATCGGTGTCCTTGGTGAAGACATCTGTGATGGGCTTGCGGGTGTAGGTGTCGGCGTAGCATGGCTCCTTGACCACCTGGCAAGGCTTCTCTGCGTGTTGTGCTTGCATTGTGACTGATGATTTGTGTGTTTGTGTTTGTGTGTTTTTGGTGATGATGATGCTCGATATGCGAGAGTGGGAAGGACTCTAGCGAAATAATAAACTTGGGTATCTTGGAAAGAAGCGAGCAGTGAAATCGGAGGGTCCGGTCAATGAGTGTGTACTCGACGAATGGTGGGTCGTCGGTGATGTTGTATGTATATATAACGATAGGACGGCGTCTACTAGAGATGTCTGGTAGTTGTCCGTCTATTGTATTTTTTGATGTCCAAGACGGGAGATCTGCTTGTTGTAAAAAAGATGGTCCGCAACGGAAGGGAATGAAGAATTATGAAACTGAAGAACAAAGCGTCACGGTCGACGGGAAGGAGGAGCAACACAATTAAAGTAGATGGGTGGAAATTTGTCAACCACCATGGGGACATTAACAAGGGGCTAGGGGGAGAAAAGAAGATCGCCTTCGGTGGGTACCTTTTTTCTCCAGTTTGTTTCCTTGAAGAATGTGGGACGCTTTAGACTGGGCGCCATATGTATGTAGTGTAGTGTATGTTATGTACCTACCCTACCATCCACCAGCCCGGGGGGCTTCCATCATCCATAATCCTCGATCCCAGTCTATCCCTGACTATCATCTTGGTATGATACGGGAGGAGCGGGCTCACAGGCCGCGTACCGATATTTTTTATGGGCCCCGGGCGGCAGCCATCGACCATTGTCATGGAATCCTACAGGCGCATTAAGTTGAGATAGACGAGAAAACCTGGAAGCGGGACGAGAAAGACAAGTGCGGGCGCCACTGCCACAGAGTGGTACGTGGTCCCGGTACGCGAGTCTAAGACCGACCGTTGACACTAGGTATTTGCTTGCCTAGGTACATTTACCATGTGCTTGTGCAGAAAAGATGATGGCCGTGATTGTACTAAGATTTATGTACCTGGAATGTTGAAACCAATTGCCACAAGTAATGATGTTAAGCTGCCTCAAGAATGATTCATGAACAAGTAACACAGACCGTCAGAGGAAGAGGGATTATTAGCAGAAACAGTGTCCACGTAAGTCTTCTGGTTGTAAGATCAATGAGTGGCTCAGGTAGCCTCACCAAAGCCACAGGTGATGTACCATGGCCATGAGACATGTGACATGCGTCGGCCATCACAGTAGTGTACTGAATGTGCTGACAATGACAGGTGAGTGGCTGGGGATTTGGGGGGGGGGGCGGCGGTTACTATGGGAGTACCTATTGTACATACGAGTACTGTAATCAGTTGAACTGGAGACGATCCGGGGAGTGGCGTCAGCGGCAATTTCGATTCTCTTTAAGTTTTCAATCTCCTATAATTGAGTAGAATTTAGAAACAGATCATCGACGATGCTTCTCCCCCAGTCTGGCAGTTCTGAGTACCCTTTTTTAGCATTGCCCCTGAGATTGGAGATTCGAAAGATCGGGGTAGTAGTAGTGGTGGTGGCAGTGATGATTAGAAGAAGAGGGTCGGATTCTCCTGAAGTTTCCAAACTTGAGAAAGAGACCGAGATGACCTCGAAACAAACCTTGAACCCTGAACTGAACTGCACTGAACTGGACTGGACTTTCTGGACTTTCTGGGCTGCTGGGCTGGTCATGCCATGCGTGAGAGCGGCTGAAAATGTGTACATGTACGTGTGCCACCAGTACTAAACCCTGGCCTGGCCTGTTTCTGGAATGTCTTCTCACGTTGGGTCCTCCCAGGTTGGGGTTCCCAGGTTGGCTCAGGTATTCTTTGTTCCCAGGTTTTTTCTTCTTCTTCTTCCAAGGGTTCCAGAAACAAGGATTTGTCCAAAAGGGGTGGGTCACAATTTGTGGAGAGATTTTCCCCGTTGGGACACCGGAAGTCGGAGGGAATCAACCGTACCTTGATTAGGTACAGAGAGTAAGTAAGTACCTGGTATTGATTGAGGAAGCCCATTTACTGGGGCGTGAATTTCATCTCGAATCTGTCGATACACCGGTAGCCGGGCGCCCGGAGCCCCAGAAACGCATCTGAGACGGCGTGTCCGCCACCCACTTGCTGCAGGGCGCATTGACACACAAGCAAGGCAAAGGCATGGGCGCCAGTTTATCTGATCGCGCATGGATTATAACTCTTTCAGGCTCCTTCAACGGTGGTGATCGACGCATAGGGTATCTTGACAGCTTGCACATGTGAGGAGGGTATCATGATCAACAAGAATCAAATCTCAGAAATGCCGGCAATAAAGGGCTGACTGGTCTCAAGAACCCTGAACGACCTCCTATTTGACCCTTTCGAAAATATTCCCAAACAATGCTTGGCTGGCTTTTACGTTCTTGAAACAAGAAGGGCTTGAAACAAAACCCTCCAGTGCTAAGAAGATGACTCGAGGGCCAACCAGTCAGCCACTTGACCGCCGCTGCAAGGGCAAAACACGCCGTGCGAACCACTTATTTTGCTGCCCTCCCTTTTTTTCCCTTTTGTCGCCGATTTATCTTTTCCTGGCCAATAAATGACCCGCTTTGGGACTTCCCACACTTTGTCAGGTCCCGTGTCTCGCAGCAGCCCAGCAGTGCCCAGCTTTTCCTGCGGCTTGCTTTTTCTCTCGACCAAGTTCCACTTGGGCATCGGGGGAGGTACCACATTGGGACAAAGGGCTACGTAATTGTACGCACCCTATCTATTTACAACTACCTAGGTACGTTCAGACTGCTGCGTACGCTCACCACTGCTATCAAGAGGCGAACTTGACTGTTGGTTTGATGACCCTTGGAATTGTACTCTGGTTGTCTGAGTCGCCTGTCAAGAGCCCAAGACTCGATGAGTTTAGGGATTTATTTGAGGAACTCCTTGCAGCAAGCCATCATTCTCATGTCAGCCCCCGTTAATATCGCATTCAAGGTAATGTACTTCTCCCGCTCCTACATAAAACCTTGGACATGCACAATCGGCGCCACCCCCCCCTCTTCTCATACAATCAATCAATCAATCCATCCATCCATCCATCCATCCCATAATCCATATCTCTGGGACACAGCCAAGCCGGGCCAAGCTTCCTTCAAGATCCTCTCGTGGGCTGCTTCGTGGGGTGAGCACTTCTCTCACCGTGACGAAAGACTGCATGATCATGGTTAAATAAATGCTTGGTTTCCCCAGAAGGGGAGCGGTGAACTCCGTTCGTTAGGCGTATCCGATGGATAATGGATGGGCCACGCGTTCTCCGCCGTTGGTACTACGCAGTGCGTACTGACCTTGACTGTGTGTATGTGTCTGTGTATGTGTATGTATGTATGTGTCTCCATGCACTCACTCACTCACTTACTCCATGCTCATGCTGGGTCTCTTTTTTGTTGCGGGAGGAGCAATTAAGATTCCGTTCAAGGGCGAGGCCCCGACAACCGAGAGACATCTCCGGTAACGGGGAGTGGTTTTATCCCCATCCATCCCATCCTCCACCAAAATCCAAATGAACCTCGGGATCTTTTTTGGCTTGGAGCAGCCACTACCCACCACATGCCCAAGGCTCAGCAGCAGCCAGCCCTGCCCTGTAGTGCTACCAGGCCCTAACAGCCCTGGCCAGCCCTGACAGGGCCCCCAAGATGCACAGGGGGCAGAGGGAGGGTGTTCTAGCGCACTACACCCTGCCACTTCAGGGCGTGTGGCGTCTGTCAGTGAAGCTATTATGCTGTAGTACGCAGTAGCTTCCATATACTTACCTAGGCAGCTAGGTAGGTACATTCCCTAGCAAAAACACCCAACCATAGCTTCATTTATTAGCCCGTCCTTTCGTTCGTTCACTGTACTGTGTGCAACGCCATCTGGCAGGTCGAGGCCCAAGCCCCCTCGTGGTTGACACGCATTACTGTGTACCCTTTCCAAAGTACTTTACATAGTACTCCGTAGGGCTGTCATCGTGGTTTCAGGAACTAGTGTACCCTTAGGGTAAAGACCAGGCCAGTCCAAGTCGTCGTACACAGACCTGACAGACAGACAGACAGACAAACACGAGGCTTCTTCACCCGGTGTCCCGAGGCCCAGGATTGCATGGTAGCGTACAATCATACTCCTCCTCCGTACCTCCGGTATTCTTCTTACATCTACGACGGTATCTGATCATCGATCGCCACCCAAAGTCGGCCTCCGACGGAGCTGCATCGCCCTTGAATTTTTTGTTTTTGAGTTTAAAAGCCTCATTCTGGTCCCCGCCCTTCTGCCATCCCCGATGACAGCTGGTGGCATGTGGGTAGAGGAGGGCTTCTTCGGACTTCGGATACCGGTCGACGGACAAGACGGTAGAGTCAATTCTTCCTTCCGCAACATTGCCATATGGCACCGAGCAGGAGATCGACAAGATACTGGTACGGTCAGACGATACCGGTACAGTGCAGTCCCATATTACTCTAGGAAGCTGGGGGTATAGATGGGGGTCTTGGGGGTCTTGGGGGTCTTGGGGGTCTTGGGGGTGGCAACACTCGATACACATATCCATCTTCGAAGGGAGCCAAGAGCTGTCTTGTCTGTTACTATGTTAGATTGGCGGTGGTCCGTCGTTCACTTGTTACCTTGTTAAGCTGTAGTGTGTGTATGTACTCCAGGGTCGGGTAGATCGACATCGGACAAACCTCCTGATCGCTGATCACCTAGACAAGAAAAGTGATCGTCACAAAACCTACCTGCGAAACTGCGAACTGCCAGGCCCTTATCCACCAGGGTCACCTGCAGAATCCAGAACACAGGAGCGCTAAGGTGAAACGGCATTCGTGTTGCCGCTGTGGTCCCCCCCGACAGCCGTGAGACCGTTCTAGAGGGTCAATCCGACTGCCGTGCAGCCGCCCTATGAAGATTGTCTGTTGATCCTTCTGCATCTGGTGGGAAGGGTTGGAAGATATATATCCAGTCCCCGGTTATAAACTTGGGTACATCCATGTGCTTGGGTTTAACCGAAGGGTGGGGAGAAGGAGGGGGGGGGGGAGGAGGAACCTTGGAACAGGGAGCACTGAGATATGCAGCCCAGTTTTCTCCGGCACGCGCATGATACATACATACCTACATACACAGATACAGTATGTATATACCTGGTTACATATTACCATATATTGCCGGTATATACACAGTACATACACATACATCTCGGACCGGGTCAAGCTGGAGTGTGTCCCATGTGTCTGTCGGTGGACTCTCTGGAGAGATTTCCTTTCTCTTGGCAAACTGCTATGAACTTGAATATTTCTAACTCTCCACAATACAAATGGCCCCCCTTTGCTTGGCTCATGACTTGGCTTGAAATTGGAACCGAGGAAGCTCAGGACAGTAAGGTACCACGAGGACTGACCGGGTCAGTGCCCCGTTTACTGTCTATGCATGGCCATGAGGCTCTTTATGTGTACCGAGGTATGTACAGTACTCAAGTACATACATGCAGACTGTCCCCAGGTCTGGTGTACTATGGTATACATACTATGGTAGCTGAGGTGAACATGGATGTGGAGAGCTGGACTGCTGTGGGGACACGGTAGTCACCAGATTCGCGAAATGCATCGGGGCTGGACTGCTGATGATGACGATGATGATAATGATGATAATGACGATGATGATGATGAAGCAGCTCCCTCACAGCCTCACCCAAGTTTCACTGACAATGAGGCAGTGAGATAAGAGGGTTTGCCCTGTGAGATGGGGCAACGAGACAGACAAGTCAGTCACATTGGATGAGGGAGGGAAAAAACTTGTGGGGAAGAGAGATTTGGCCGCGACACACTCACACACACACACACACAGAGAGAAGAACACAAGCGACAGCGGACATCTGGAGTGGTTGGAATTAGAGACGAGTGTCGTCATTGTGGACCATTTCTATTCTCCCAGGTGCCACTTGCGAACTGCAATACTACCTGGGTACGCAGTAAAATGTTGCGTGGTTATTGGTAGTCAGTCAGGGTACATAGTGTAAAAACAGAAACGGGGCCAGAGGGGGAGAAAAAAAAAAGGGGGGTCCGCCCTCAGAGACAAGAGGACCCAGCAGACCCAGGAGCACCTTGAACAAGAGAGCAACGCGTAATCTCCCTGTCTCCCCTGGCCTTTTTAGGCCAGATCTGAGCAGATCTGAACTGTCTGACCACAAACTCTCTAGCCTCTCTAGCCACTCCTAGCCATTCCTAGCCACTCCTTAACCACTTCCAACCAACCTTGGAACTCTTGACCCAACTTCTAGCCAACTCCTGGCCACTCCTGATTATGCAAAGAAGGCGTATCGCATAGGTAAAACGAAACTGGCCAAACAATTCAAGAATGATGGCCAAACACAGTCTGACAGTTTGCAGTTTTGGGCTGGGTTTGGGCTTGGTGGACTGGATTACGAAACGAGTTGCGCAACGGGATGATGAATCTCAATTGAGTTGGCAGTTGACGAGGAGGGGCTGCAGATGGTGGAGATACATTCTATCACCACCTGGGCACAAATGACAGTTGTACTCACTCCAGCTGTATTGTACGTACGTACGCACGTACGCACTACGAATCTTGTCTTTCATTGCTCTCTTTTTCTCTCTCTCTTCCTCTCTAGGAGAAATGGCCTGTTTCTCTTTCCACAGTATGTCTCCATCCATGTCTTTGGTGGTTCTTCAACACCTGACATCCATTCCCTTGCACCGGCATCTTGGGACTTGATGGCCAGGGGGGGGTATGTGTGGATGCCAAACGGGCAAAAGACGTTAGTTAGCTGGAGATCTTCGCGTTCCCGCGGCTGATTTAGGAGCGACTTGTCGGTCCGGTGCGCAGAATCCTTCAACTCAGACATGTACTAAGACACAGTAAGCACTGTAAAACACAGTAGTAGCCCTGGGAGGTAAGTCGAGGTCTGTGTCTTCCCCATCAGGAGGATTATCTGGGGGAGGAGTCGTTTTATTCCTTTTCCCCAGCATTACACTACACAACTACCGGTAGACTGTTATAGACAGACAGACAGACAGCCAGCCAGCCAGTCATGGCACATCCGCCCTATCCTATCCTATCATGATTATGGGGACGCCGGGACCTACGGAGGATGAATGCCTACTACTTGCCCACACAAAACCCTCTTTTATTCTTTTAGACCATCCCCGGTGGATCCGTACTGGGTAGCGGCACCGACGACCGAGGGAGGGAGGGGAGGTCAGGCTGGCAGGGGAAGGGAAGGCCCTGTCATCCTGGGGCGATCGTCGGGACACTCAGGAGGGCCACCACCTGCATATTATTCCCTGTCTTTTACTGCTTCATCGCCCTGCTTTCCCTGCCCATCATCCAAGCCGAGTTCCAGTCTTTCTGTGACTTCATCTGCGTGGTTACAGCCATCCTGCCCATCCTGTTCATCTGCGGTACTACAACTGTAACTGGGTTGACTTGTGACTGAGATTGATTGATTGTCCAGTCCCTTCACCTATTCCAGCTCAATCCCAGTTCATCACCCCAGTCATCCCAATATCCAGACTGTGGCTTTGTCAAAGTAAAGTAAGTTACTGTACGCGCAACTTTGCCGCTCGCCGACGTCGTTCGTTCGTTCGTCTGCTCGTCTGCTCCACACACCACCAACCCATTTTCCCTTTCCAACCATCCTCTTTTCTCTTTTCAGTCTCCGACATTCCTGTTTTCTTGCTTTCATTGTACACACACATTATTTCTCGCCAAACCATCGCTTGCCGTCGATATCTTCGGCTTCCTGTCATTCATTATCTCACGACTTACTACTACTACTATTCTTCTACCACACTCACTCACATACACCACTATTTCCCTTGATCTCCATAACTTTTTGGACATCTTCCGGATTTACGTTTCCACCTTATTGATTTCCCTTTTTTTTCCCCATCTGCATTATCACCGCCATTATCACTGTGCACATTGCCGGATCTTCCGAAGCTTTGAACAGTATAACTAAACGACGTCACCGAAACTACAGTAGGAAGAAAGAAAAGAAAGAAAAGAAAAAGAGGGGATACAACCTCGACATAGATACATACTAGTATCTGAGGGAAACCTCCAATATCACCAACCCACCCCATACATACTCTTCGTGGAGCAGGCTCTCCCGATATCCCGATTCGACACAACACACACACTCTCACACACACACAATGGCGCAACAAACAGCACCAGCTCACTCATTCCAGAGTGAACTGGCGGCACCAAGCCAACTCGACATCCTAACCGAGTCTGTAAACGAGAAGACAGAGATGGAGGGTAGTGAAGGGGATTACGACAAGTTCCTCAACCAGGACCACCTCGCAACATCCGGCGGCATCACATCATCAGCCTCCTCCATAACGGCCTTCGACCCCACAGGTAGCGCCGACCGCGAGAGGTACAGTGACGCCGAGGACGACCTCGCCAAGGACCACTCGGCATCGACGCCGTTCCTTCAGTCTCACGATGATGAGGAGCGGGCACCCGAGAAGAAGGCCGGCCCCGAACATGTCACATGGCTCTCCCTGCCGCACAAGGGACAGCTCTTCATCCTGTTCCTGTGCCGGTTCGTCGACTTCCTGCAGGTCGCCAGTCTGCAGGCCTACGTCTTCTACCAGCTCAAGCACATTGCTGAGCAGCGCATGCTCGCAACTGAGGGCACAGGTACGTTCCATGTTGTTGCAAAAGATGACTTGCTTCATGCATCATGTTCCTACCTCTCTATTGGGGTTTTCTTATAATATATGCTGACTTACCATTGTAGAAACCATCCTCTCCGACTCTCAAATATCAGCACAGGCCGGTCTCTTGACTGGTGGTTTCACCGGTGCACAGGTACTTACCGCCATTGCATGGGGCAAGGCCGCCGACTCTGGCAAGTGGTGGGGAGGCCGCAAGATGGTTCTCCTCATCGGGACTCTGGGAACCGCCATCGGCTGCCTCGGCTACGGCTTCGCGACCAGCTTCGCTACTGCCATGGCATGGCGCATCTTCTCCGGCTCCGTAAACGGCCTGGTCGGTATCATCCGCACCATGATCTCTGAGATCACCGTCGAGAGGAAGTACCAGTCCCGGGCCTTCCTCATCCTGCCCATGAGCTTCAACGTTGCCGGTGTCCTGGGTCCCATCATCGGTGGCTGGTTGGCCGCTCCCAGCATGACGCTCCCGTCCTGGTTCGGCCCCGGTGCTCCCTTCTACTCACCCATGATCGAGTCATACCCCTTCGCCCTGCCTTCCATCGTCAACGCCGTCTTCCTGCTCGTCACCTTCCTGGCCGTCTTCTTCTTCCTCGAGGAGACCTCCAAGTCCAAGAAGGACGCCTACGACCCAGGCCTGTACGCCGCCGCCCGCGTCAGGTGCTTCATCCTCCGCAAGCCCCTGGACTACACCTACCACTCGCGCACCGGATACTCGGAGCTCGTGCTGGAGGAGAAGAGCGAGAAGCCCATGTCGGCCGTTCCCCCCAAGAAGAGGAAGACCCTGCCCTTCAGCCGCCTGTGGACCAAGAACGTCATCTGCACGCTCCTGTCCCAGGCCTTCTACGACTTCCACCTGGGCGCCTTCACCAACATCTGGTCTCTCTTCCTGTCCACCCCCCGTCCCGGCTTCGCCGCCCCCCACGTCGAGTCCATGCCCGAGATCGAGGGTCGTTCTTCGCTGGGCAAGAGGAACATGCTCTGGTTCGCCGGTGGTCTGGGCATGCCCGCCTCCACCGTCGGTAACGCCACTTCGATCCTGGGAGTCCTGGGCATGCTGCTGCAGGTCGTCATGTACCCCCCGATGCACGCGCGCCTGGGGACACTGCGCAGCTTCCGGTACTTCCTCATCATCTTCCCGCTCGCGTACCTCCTGGTCCCCTTCCTGGCCATCATGCCGCAGTCGCAGGCCGCCGACGGTTCGTACTCGGCCTCGTCGATCCTCTGGTTCACCATCGTCTTCATCCTCTTCCTGCACACCTCGGCCCGCACAATGACCCTGCCCGCCAGCATCATCCTGCTCAACAACTGCTCCCCCCACCCGAGCGTGCTCGGCACGATCCACGGCATCGGCCAGTCCGTCTCCGCCGGGTTCCGGACCGTCGGTCCCATCGTCGGTGGCTGGTGGTACGGTATCGGTCTCGACTGGGGAATGGTCGCCTTCTCCTGGTGGGCTGTTGGTGCGGTTAGTGTTGCTGGCTGGGTTGCGTCCCTGCTGCTGTACGAGGGTACTGGCAAGGAGATTGAGCTTGAGGATGACGAGGAGTAGAGGAAGAAGAAGAAATTAGATTAGAATTTTCTACATATTAGAGAAGACAAGAAGAAGAAGAGAGATAGAGCCATTTAGCACCACCCTTTTTTTATTTTCTTTGTGTGTGTGTGTCGAGACTCATCATCATTGTACGATGACTTTTTAGGGAAATGGGAACAAACAAACAAACAACTTCATGAAACGAGAGTATGGGCATTCGGTGTATATATAGCATAGCGAGAATTCTTAATGATATTGTATCACTAGTACTAGTATTGACTTCCCTGGTTAAGCTGGTGTCGCCATCGCTCGTGATCGTTGCAAATGCTACCCAAAACCGTCCACCGCCTGAAGCACGCCTGAGCACGACTGAGCACGCAATCGATAGCTTGTCATGAGCAGCAAATAAGAAGCCTGGAGCATGGCTGACACATGCAAGAATGGCAGTTGATAACCTTGATACACCCCCCTGAATAAACTGTTGACGTGTTCCCTCTTTTTCCAAGGTTCACTTGATCATGAATTCTTCTCTCCTCCCCATAATACCATAATAAAGCAGCGAGTAGCAAGCAACCTTTGCCTGATGGCAGATCGTTGGGGAGGAGAACACTTCTCACCTCGGCTGCTCCCTTACTTACTCAGTCAGTCAAAGGTTTCCCGGCCGACTCTTTCTCAAGAAGGCTGAGGTATTTCTTATTCCGGACGGAGCCTGATGATGAAGAAGATTCCCGCATTACTCCGTACTTACTCAAATCAAGTATGGGAACTGATAGGGGAAATCTTATCACCGGGACACCATTCCCCATCCTCTCAAGCTGACAAGGCTCCCCTCCTCAAAACCCCCCTCAGGTGCATATACTCAAGTGTTGTGTATCCGTATGATATGTCTGCCAAGCCATGAGGCGGCGGCGTACTGACTACATACAGAGTAGTACGCTGACGCCATCACCAACATCATCATCATCATCACCATCACCGGACCAGTGTCTGGTTGTGTCTATTCCTCTCTGCTGAAGGACCTCGGGAGGCTGTCTTGGGGAGGCAAGGGAGAGAGAAAAGGGAAACCTTGGAAGCCACAGAGACCGCCCGCCCGTATAGTAACGAATCGATTCCTCGTGTTCATGACAAGCCCGTCAGCCCGTACATGCCCGTTCCGGCCACACATTTTCCACTATCGCCGGTTATCACTTTGAGCGGCCCCACAGCGGACGCCGGTCTCGACTCCCTCAACTCAATCAGTCGCCAATCGGCGGCTTCCTCCCCTCCCGTCAAGGCCCGCGTGTCCACCTCATCGCACTCTTGGGTGGAGCTGACAAGCGGTGACCAGGACAGCCAACAGCCAGAGAAAGATCAAGCTCATCACCCTCTCCTGCATGACGTTTACAGGGGTGGAGGGGGGGGGGTGTGGGATTTTCGTCTTCTCTTGTTCATCAGAAAAGCAGATTTTCTCTTTTGGTTCCGGAAGGGGGAAGGGTGGGAAAAAGGAATTGGTCTTGTTCTATCTATCTACCGATCTGTCTATCTATCTGTCTGTCTGTCTGGGAATCTTGTTTTCTGTATTCTTGTTATTCTTGCTTTTTGTTCTATCCCACAACGCCAGAGGCGCTTAGTATTACGTCCTTACTTTGCATTTACCTATTCCAGAAAGCCTCAAACTTTGGTCCTGAGACCCCTTCCCCGCCCCCCCAAAAAGAGGACCATTATTACATACCGAATACATAAGAATTTCCATGGGTGATCGACATTGGACTTTTGGTGATATCCCCCCCCTGGAGAGCCGTGGAGTGCGGAGGTGGCAGTGCTGGGCGCTGGTGCGTGCGAGAGTCCCCTTGTGCATAGCATAGTAAAGAGTCAGTCAGTCAGTCAGTCAGTCAGTCAAGCGAGCGGGCAAAATGACTGGGGAAAAGGACCCTCACCGCTCCGACCTCTTCATCTTCGACACCGACTCCCTCCAGAACGACATCCTCATCCGCAGCAACGGTGGCACCTCCCAGGTCAAGTACCAGGAGTACGCCGTCTTCTCCAAGGACCACGACTACGCCAGCACAGTGCAGTCGGCAGACGAGACGGAGCTCGACGGGCCCTGCTACAAACACATCGGGCACTGCGTCGTCAGCGAGGATGGCAACGGCGACGAGCTGTTCCACAGGGCCTTCCGGGAGGACCAGGCCATCGACAGCAACGGCAACTGGGGCCCCAGGTGGAAGACGCCTCACCTGCTCCAGGGCAGGGTGAGGCAGGTGGTGTGCTGCCGGCGCGCCAACCCCCGGTCCAGCGAGGACCTCAACCTCGACCGGCTGCACCTCACGGAGGAGGACTACCGGCTGATGAACCTGCACCCGGCCACGCTGCAGTACGTCCGCCGCACCACGGTCGAGTCCATGTTCTGGGACCGCCACCACGAGAAGCTCAGCATCATCCTGTCGTTCCCCTCGGACCCGCGCACCCCTTATGACTTCCTGTCCATGACGCACAGCATCTCGGACAGGACGACCACCATCCTCATCCGCCAGAGCTTCGACGCCAACCAGCACGAGTTCGAGGACCTCGACCAGTATGACCAGCGGATGCAGTCGTGTCGGTCCCACTGGGCCCACCCGCTCGTCGTCCCCGTCATGTTGCTGCAGGTGCAGTACGCATGGACGGAGCAGGCCGTCTCGGAGAACCACAGGGAGGTTATCGCCGTCGAGAGGGACGTCAGCAATATGGCGGGTTTTGACGCCTTTGATAGCACGTCACGGAAACGCAGGCTGAGCTCGTCGACCGGGCTGCCGAGCCGATCAGGGACGGCGAATGGAGGAGGCATGGGGCCAGGAATGGGAGTAGGAGGGGGGCCAGGAGGATCAGGAGGAGTACGCGGCAGGAAGGGCAGCACCGCGAGCACGGCGCATGGAGGAGGAGGATCATCTGGCGGCCCGCAGCCGCAGGTATACAAGAAGTCAACAGAGTTGATGAAGAACGCGCACGACGTGCTCAAGAGGAGCATCAGGCTGCTGGACACGCTGCGGTGGATGGAGAGGGCCATCAAGATCCTCATCGAGGCGGGCGACGCCCTCGACGACGTGAGGCAGGACTCTGGCGGCCCGACGCCGAGCAGTGCTGCGTTCCCCACGCCCCTTTCGTCTAGGGGCCGGGTGGGTACCGGGTTGTTGAGGGCGAGGATTAACGAGGACCCGTTGACGGGCCATTGGCATGAGATTAGGCAATACCTTGAGGGTGTGCTGCAGCTTTGTTTGAGCTTGGAGACTGATAGGACGATCCTGGAGATGCGGTGCAAGGCGTTGGTTGATATTGTAAGTTTGACTTTGACTTTCCAGGGAGATGATGATGATTCTCACTCAGGTTGTTGTTGTGGATGAAGAGATGGATGAATTGTGCAAGTAACGAACTGGACTGACTGATCCCCGAACAGATTTACAGTAAAATGGCCCAAGAAGACAACAATCTAAACGCCAGGATGGCAGTCGCCTCATCACGCGACTCCTCATCCATGAAAGCGCTGGCCGTCATCACGGCCGTGTTCCTCCCGGGCGAGTTCATCTCCTCCCTCTTCGGCATGTCCATATTCGACTGGCAGCCCGAGGACGGCGACACCATCGTGAGCTACCGCTTCTGGATCTACTGGTGCCTCACCATCCCCCTGACCATCGTCATCCTCGTCATGTGGCGCGCCTGGTGGGTGGGGCAGGACCGGTACTTCCGCATCCACCTGTCCAAGGACCTCAGCGAGGAGCGGTACTGGACCGACGACAGGAAGCCCCGCGAGCTCGAGACGAGCTTCCTGCACGACTTCCTGTACATGTCTGTCCGGAGGGGCGAGTCGTCGGTCGAGGCAGGGCCGGCCATATTCCCCACTTCGACGAGGAACTCGACGTTTGACGAGGAGACGAGGCGGACCTCGTCGTGGTTCGGGAGGAGGAGGACGGGGAGCGGGCTGACCTCGCCTCCTACGTTCCGGCTGAGGCAGATTGCGTTTGAACAGCCTGAAAAGGGACAGCGTGGGAATGGGATTGTGTGAGGGAGAGGAAAGGAAAAGGTTGGGTGGGCCCGCCCTGGGGGCACTTATTACGAAGAAAAGGCTGGCTGGATGACTTTGACCTTTAAATCGGTTTACTTACTTTTTATTGCTCCATACGCCTACGATATATATTTTACCAGCAGTGGAATATCACAAAAGAACACGGACGTCACATCATGTCACGTCACTACTGAGCTTATACTTCCTCATGTCCCTCCACCTGTATCTTACCAGAGCTTGAATCCGAGCTCGAGTCCCCCTTGAGCTTATTCTCCTCGACGTGACCTGTGGTGAGCTCCGCCACGAGGGAGGCTATGATACGCTGACGGCGCTCTTCGTCACGTTTGCCGGTCTCATAATGGAAAAGCCGATCGAGCTGCTCAGGTGTCTTGTCCTTGGTCTCTGGAACGCAGAAGACTGCCCAGACACCTACCACCGTGGCGAAGGCGGCGAAGAAGATGAAGGTTCCCCAACCGATCGTGTCGAGCATGGGGGGAACGATGAGGCCAATAATGAAGTTGAAGAGCCTGTCAGGTTGTCATGGTTAGATATGAGTTTCACCAGATGAAGGAAGTCGGCCCACTGTAAGTTCTTGTCGCAGACTTCAACACTTACCAGTTCGACATGACCGACCACGCCACACCTCTCGCTCGCAACGAAGAGGTGAAGACCTCAGATGGCATAGCCCAAGGCACGGGACCCCAACTCAGACAAAAGACCGCCATGTAAATGTTCAGGAAAGCGAGGGCGCACTTCGCTTCAGGCTGGTGAGTCGACCACGACGTGCCAAAGAGCTTCACCAACACACCAACAACGACCATGCACACCGTCATGCCGATGGACCCCAAAACCAGCAGGGGCTTTCGACCGAGACGATCGATCAGGAAGAAGCTGATGATCACACCAGTGAGCTGTGCAACATTGATGATGCCAGACTGGACAAGCTGCTCATCGTAAGAGAAGCCGAGGGCCGCAACGATAGTTGGTGAATAATAAATGAGCGCGTTGATGCCCACCATCTGCTGGAAGAAACACAGCAGAACTGACACAAGTGTTCGCCGCCAGCAACCCGGACGCCAAGTATCAACTCAACCCCAGAGGTCCAGCATGACCATATCCCTGACACTGCCACTCTGCAGTTGCGGGTGGCGCTCAAGTGAGACCTCCCGGGCAACCCTATTCTCCGCGCGCATTCCGAGCCACTCAGCCTGGACAAGAGCATCATCAGTCCCACGCTGGCGAGGCCTAGCCAGGACAGCAAGACTCTCATCATCACGACCCTTCATAGCCAACCACCGCGGACTTGGCGGCATCAAGCACGACCCCACAAGAAGCAACACCCCAGGAATCATCTGCAGGCCAAAGCACACCCAGTACGCCACCACGATTCCCAAAACAACAAACAGCTCGTCCAGGTCGAGCAGCACGCCGCGCATCCCCGGGGGCGCGATCTCGCTGATGTACACGCCCATGGTGCTCGACAGCAGGCCGACGCCCAGCCCGCCGACGAGGCGGCCTGCCACGAGGGTGTCGTAGGTCAATGCGCCTGTCTGGACGGCCGCGCCGACGAGGAAGAAGGGGCAGCCGACTCGCATGGCCGTGCGGCGTGAGAGGTGATCCGAGATGTGGGGCGCCGACGAGGGCGCCGAGCTCGAGGATGGCGGTCACTAGGCCCTTGTGGAAGCCTTGGGAGGGTGTGCCATCTGCGAGTTGGGGGAATTGGGTCTGGAATTGTTTCATGGCCAGGATTACGGACATGAGGCCTGGTTGCTGGGGAGTTTGGCTTAGTGACGAGGTCTGGGTGTTTGTGTAAAGGATGGAGTGGCGAGGAGGGAGGAGGGAATGTCATTAACAACATCGAATATTACAAGGCTGCGTACCTTGGTCTATTCCAAAGCAAAGGGCGCCAATGACATCTGGACCGCGAAGGCGGCAACGGCTGTGACATAACTGTTCTGCCGCATACTGGAGATACTGGCCTTGCCATAGGCCTGCAGCATAGCAGTGTCATCGTTGGCGAGGCGGAGGAGGACTTCTTCCTGAGAGTGCTCGGATGAAGCTGAATGGAATTTTATGCTCATGGTATTGTATTGAGTAGTATGGAATTGACGTATATGGGTCAGATCCTCCTGCTCAATGGAGGTTGTCTGTCCTGATGTCTGGGTTTCAGTGCCGCCCAGGTAAGGCAAGAGGAAGAGAACACGAGGATGAGTGAGTCTGCTGCTCTTGGGGCTCGAAATACCTCTTCCAACATCATGGCCACTTGTCCATTATATGTTCCTGCTTCATGCTCCTATAGCCGAGATATCGATACGATAACGTGGAGAGCTGGAACATTCTCCCGGGTTTCGCTGCAGCAACACCAAAGCCCGGGAATACCAAACATCGCGTCCTTGTTGTGGATCCTCGCATGGAGCCCCACAGGTCATGTGGACGTTGTGAGGTCCGGAGTCACTTTCGAAACCTCTGGAACACGCATGTTCATATGTCGGCTTTACGTGGATTAGAATAGCTGGGAGCCTACCCCGGACTCGTGTTCCTCAGTCCTGACAGAGTCAATGCAACGCACTGTCTCACGCATAACTACGGTCAAACCACAGAGATTAAGGAGTGTAGATAGTCTGTATGTATTGCATTCTGTGTGGTCTATAGAGCTCTTTGCTGGAAGCACTATGGGAGATACCCCTCCTACTTGAAACAGAGTAATTATGTACAAAGAGGTAGTTTCTGAAAAGACTAGGCAACAGACTGAGATGAAAGAAAGTAAAGGAGAGTTCCCATCGTGGCCTCATCGTACAGCAACTTCGATCGCCACCTGGAGAAAGAATCGAATGCCTCAAGTGCTCCGGCTGTTGATTCTTCTGGTGGGCTTCTAATATGGGAGGTGACTTCGCAGGGCGTAATAAAATTTTGAGCGATCCTCGGAAGGCTTTGGCAAAAGTACTGGCACCTTGCTCTGAGCGCCAGCTGCCAAAAGACGGTTCTCCACTTCTTTTAGCGTGGACAGAACAGCAGCAGCCTCCTCCACTACCGTTTCGATCACATTGTCCGGAACATACTTGCGACTCTTGTCCTCCTTGGGTATGCCGGTCCAGTACTCAACTTCGTCGTCCCGCTCTTGAACAATGAAGCGTTTCACGGAGTCCACATAGTCGAGTGGTGCGTACCCTTGGTCGTCGGTGATGTTGACTTGGATCCCGTCGGCTTCGAGTAGTCTTTCCACAATGGTAACGAAGTGCTTTTTGTCAATCTTTCGCTGCCTCGAAGAGCAGTGATACCAATACTCGTGACAGTCGTCGATAGTACGTCGTGTTATATCTGTATCTGCCCGTGGCTCGCAACCACACATAGCTGCATAAGCAAGTGCTGTGCGGCCAAAGTTGTCCTGCTCGTTGATCTGGTCTCCACCAATTCTCAAAAGGATGGATATCACCTCAGTATGTTGCTGGATTGAGTACTGATAATTCCACCATTCGGATCTCTGTACCGTTACCGAATCAGATACTTCATGAGCTTGCAGACGACCCATACTAGCGAGCATGAGCGGGGTACAACCGTCGTCGTCACGCAGTCCAACCTCTACACCTGGATGTTCGGACAGGACTTTGACTTGATCTGGGCGACCAGCTAGAGAAGCCACCATCAACGCCGTCCTAGACCCTTGGAAAGCTGCCGTGCTTAGTCCTCCAAATCCGGCCCTTGTTTCAACTGTCCTGGCATTGACATCAGTCCTCTGATTGCGAAGTAACATCTTCAGCCAGTTAGAAGGGCCGCCGACATTGGCTAGATGGTGGATGACCCTCCCACCTTCGAAGTCCGAGTTCACCTCAAGGTCGTCACGTGCGAGCAGTAGGTCGATGACGTTGGCAGTGGCATGAAATATCGCTGACTTTCCAGATATTGTTATATTGATGTCGATATTTTCCCTCTTTAGGAGCACCTTGATGATTTCCGTATGGCCGGTCTGGCACGCATATATGAGTGGTGTAAATTGCATGCGATCCCCGAGATTGCCAACTAGGCTGTTGGGGTCAATCCTTGGATCGTCGAGGAATGTTGTAACAAGATGTGGGTCGCCAGTGCTTAAGGCTGCCAAGAAGGCGCTTTCGGCATACCTGAGGTCCCTTGTATTTGGGAACATGCATCTGTCGAACATGTTGTTTGGCTCTGGCTCCAGTGGCAGCAGTAGCTTGCAAGCCAAGGTCCAACCTTGCCGGGCCGACCAGTATAACGCACTTGCTCTGGCGGGTTTAGAGGACTCTGAGTGGGAATTGTATTGCTCGTACACATGAGAACTTGTACTTCGATGAAATCCTTCCACCATGAACTGGATCTCGGCATCGATATTCGTGGGCGTGAGATATCGGCCCCATGAAAAGACAGCCCAGAGAAGGAATCCGGGCACCTTCACAAATGAGTCGTTGACAGAGATAAGCGGATATTTTGCTGACGGATAAAATTGTTCTCGATCCCAGACATATTCCCAGGCGTTGGCCAGATGACTTCTAAATATAGGAGAGGTCATAGCTGTCAAACATCGCGTGAGCACGAAACGCTCCCCATTCTGTGGCATCCAGCGATCAGAGCTCGACAGGTAATCGCGAATTGACTGATGAGCGAGGTCCACCCGCGGCCCATAGAGGGAGTCATCGGTATGGTAGTCATCAGTATGGGAGTCATCGGTATGGGAGTCATCGGTATGGGAGTCATCGGTATGGTAGTCATCGGTATTGGAGTCATCCGAATCTGACTGCGTTGGGTCGTCCAGGAATGATCCGCCAGTGTTGCCTAGTGTAGCCAGTCCCTCGCTCAAGCCTATAAATCTGGGTAGATCTACAACCTGGTCGGCGAAGTCTTCCCCAATTGGTTGGTTGGGCTCGATTCCCAACGCAAATTCGAGTTGGTGCATATAGATCGGCGTTTTCGTGTACGTCAGCCAGGTGAGGAGGTCGAGGACGGTCTGGCCAGTTCTCCCTTGATTGACTATTCTCTGTAGGGACTCTTCGTAATAGTGGTTGACATCGGTTGTCAATGTGTCTAGCGCTCGCTTCATGGCCTTTTTTGAGGGTGAATTGAGTGCTGACTTTATCTGCAAGTCTGCCAATTTGAATCTGACACACAGTTAGTACCGATGGCTTGTGTTCCTTGGGCCGGAAAAGGCGCCTTTTGGTGTGGCAGGGAGGGGTCATGGGGGCTTACATACATGCAATCACTTTTATCAATAACCTTTTCAATCGCTAATTGCTTGAGTTCGTGATCATTCTTGAGCCAGTGGATGGCTGGGGCCGCTCTGTCGTAGGCGGTCTCCACGAGCTTTCTGATGTCTCCTTTACTGGAGCGGACATTGAGCGTCTCGGCCAAGGCCCAGCCACTACTTAGGGCTTCCTCAATTCCCGAACTTTCTCTCGATGTGATACATAATCTTGTTGTGTTGTCTCCACATTCTTCAACAATGTTCTTGAGTGAAGATGCTAGATCACGTCGGTCGGAGTAGTCGGGGGAGAACTCGTCCAGAGCGTCGAGTACCAAGAATGATCCCTGAAAACGACCGAGAACCTTTTTCAGAAGCGTCTTTCTGTCGCCGATTGTTGGTAGAGAGTTGGTAAGGGAGTCCTTTAGATCTTGGCAAAGCTCGGGTTTTCGAGCCATCAGTTGACGAGTGAAAGCCTCCAACACCCGTTGCTCCGATTGCTGACCATGGCGATTGGCTTCGCAGAAGACGTAAGCCAATCCCATGTTTCCACTGCGAAGTAACGACTCCAAGTCGTCGACTATACAAGACCTAGTGGGAAGCCATCAGTATAAACTGATCAAATTATTCGCAAGTGTTACTCACGCCATATATGTCTTTCCAGCGCCCGCTAGACAGACAGTCAGCAAATCATCAAGTAGACTCGAATGTAAGAAAACATACGATGTCCAGGGCACCACAGGATCCGAAGTTTGCCCTCACACCACATGGTGTATCTTTCATCGTCCGTCAGCCAGTGTCCGCTGGCAGGAAGTCTAGAGCTGTGCAGCTCCTTCTGTCTCTTTAGCTGGGCAATGTGATATTCATCCGGGCAGAGCGAATCAAGCATCCCGGCTTCCATTGTCGCTACCTGTTGCCATCTGACAGTGAGGTAGGTGTCGTTCAGCAGCGCGGTTTTGAGGGCTTCCCGTGCGTTGTGGAGCTCGGAGATGGCATCTTTCATCTCAGAAGGGGTGACCAGAGACCCCGCGAATTTGCGGAAGAAACCCTTATCCAGCCAAACAATGCCTTTTCGCAAGAACACTATCAGCTGATAGTGCAGCTCAGTAGCAGGATTTGCCAACATTTCTTCAACAGCGGTCTCCGGAAGCCTTTTCAACTCAACAAGCAGACGTGTGTCAGTCACTATAGCATCAAGGGCCCCGACGACTTTCGCGGAGTCCTCTGGGATTGAGATTGCAAGCTGTGTGCGAATGTAAGCTCAGTATTCACAGGAAAAAGTGTTCTTTGCCAGACATGGAGCGAAGTGGAGCGAAGTGTAGCACTGGAGGCGTTATTAGTCGAGACGTTCACTTACCTCCATCACCTGTATGAGTCCATTTGCTGCTATTTGAACTGGGGCGCACCCAAAATTATTTGCAAGTGTCCCAGTGAGCCCGAGGGTAATCTTTGACAAGGGGAACATCTTCTGCATGAAAGCTCCGGCTTTAGAGGAAGCTCTCCTGGTTTTGGTTTCTTGGTCAAGTTTGACTTCTTCCAAGATCTGCAAGAGTGTATCCTGAGAAATATCGAGGTTCTCTTGAGTAAGGATATCCTTCAAGCCGGAACGACTAGCGGATGGTCCATTACGAGCTTGGAGTACGCTTTCCAACTCTTCGTAGGCCTGCTGAAGTCTTGTTCGTGATTGGACGACAACATTTCCTTGGGTGTCGGAGGCGTCCAAGCGAGGCTTCAAGGAGACTTGAGGTAAATGTGTGCCTGATAAGTCTGTACCAAGGGAGGATGATCCTTGGGGACGTTCCATAACGCTCGCCTGTGCTGTGCTGGATTCCATGGACAAAGAGGACCCTGCGCTGGACGGTCTCGCAGGACTTGAAACTGTGGACTTTTCCCAACGCTTGATGCTGATACGATCTCTCCATTTTCGGTGGGACATGACTGTAGCGCGGATCTGCTGTATGTGAAACTGTACAATTGAGGAATGTATGGTCAACATGCACAATGGCACATGAAGAGGTCATTGAGACTTCCCGAGCAGTGCTCTGCTCTATTTATATGTATAAGTAATTGCTTAGCCCAAGTGCGGGGTGAGCCGTCGTCGGGCTCCCACACAATAGACCACCCATACACCCACCGTCGTCTCCATGGTTTCATAAACCTAACTTGCAGCAGAAGGAGCGAGGTGTACTTTTTGGCCGCTTTGTGGCTTACATGCAAGCGGCCTAGACTCGAATGGGACCACCCTGGGCAGGCGGCATATACAACACATCTTGGCTTATACATGTAGAATAATGTCCACTCGTAGCACTGCTGTGTGTATTGGTACGTGAAATAGACATGTAGGTATGATATTTCAGCTTCGATGCAAGTGACACACCAGCTGGCATTGCTCACTGCCCCCGTCTGCGCCCAAAACGCCACAAGCTAGCACCCGCATTTTACTAACAACACTAACATACTTGTCGGTACGAAGACCCACATTCGTTCCATATGGAAAACTGTTCACCAATGAGCAAGAACGAGGCCACCAATCGCACTGAGTCCTGACAGATACATGAGAATCATGGAGAGTTGATGGGGTGCCTGCTGTGGTGTAGTCTGAGGGGTGCTCAACCTCATTTCCCGACGTGCATGCGACCAGGTCCATAGTCGAATAGAAGGTCGTCATGTAATCCTTTCACAAGCCCTTCTGCGCCGCCGCTTCAGAACTGCTCCCGTGCTTGCCTTAGCGCTTCCCCCCACAGATATTTCACAAGAAGGGACTTGTGACTACCTAGGTACCTAGGTAGGTGTCATCTCGAGGCCTCCTGGATGATACTTCACCCGGGTTGCATTCTCGGCTTGCCATTCGACTCAGCCTGCTTGTCCATATGCATGTTCCAGCTGGCTCATGTACACATTTCAATTCAACGACGCGGCCATAATTATGGCCTTACAGGGCTCTCTTCCAGGCATTACCCCCCAACCCCTCCACGCAAGGTACACAGAGGCACATAGTAAGACCGATTTCGCCTTGTCGAGTTCATCAGTGTGAAGATAAACGATACCACGTTCCAAGGTTCATGTGACTCTCCATCGTCTAGGCATTCTCAACGTTTAGTAATCCTCTTCGCTGTTCGAATACTATCCCATCCCATGGGACCTCATGCTGTA
The DNA here is from genome assembly GCA_003795315.1 of Cytospora schulzeri. Classification (NCBI taxonomy): domain Eukaryota; kingdom Fungi; phylum Ascomycota; class Sordariomycetes; order Diaporthales; family Cytosporaceae; genus Cytospora; species Cytospora schulzeri. The sequence continues at coordinate 148,343 of LKEA01000063.1, forward strand.
TGTCGGCTTCTGCAGTGCAGCGAGTTTGGAAAAGCGCACACGGCCCTGCTAAAGTGGAAGAGCATTGTGATCTGCGTCGCAAGATGGATGAGCGAGCATTCTTTCTGCGACTTCCATGATTGCTACAGTAGGT